>OMKY01059375.1:0-12561 GCA_900302395.1 Bregmaceros cantori | reverse complement strand
GTTGACAACATATCTTAGTGGGGAGGAGTGTTATGTATGCAGCTATGTCCATATGTTCATCATAGCTATGGCCTCCAGAGGGAGCTAGTGTTCCATTCATTGAGTTGCAATGTAGACGCTGTATCACGTGATCTCTCGCAGTAAAGAGTTGAGTGCCAATGCTGTTACATCGTGTCCGTCTCTCTTCCTGAGTACCGAGTCAATTACTGCCCTTAATTGACTGAACAGACATAATAACCTTAATTAGAATAGTAAATTAAAACTTACATAGCCAGAACTGAGGTATCCTTGAAACTGTATCAAACCAGCTGAAAAATAACCTTACAACAAAAGTTGAAAAAAACAATGTTACAAAAAAAAATGCAAAATGTTTTTATTTTCCTTTGACACCTTAAATTCACAATAAAACATAATTTCAACATAACTCTAATATATTTTAACTGATACTAATGATACCCTTGTCACATCTTCTTGTTTTAGTAAATTACACAATGGCGCTAATGGGTGAATTTGCTTTTTTTGAAAATTCAGAGACAAAGCTACCAGTGTGGAAAGGCTATCACATCTAATTTTACTTATATGGACCATATAAACATTTTAGTACCTCTTAGAATTATTCACCCCAGGTGGTACCAATATCTTGTCTGGCTCATGGACTAATAGGGTGGGCCAGCTGTGGCACCAGCCCACCCTGGCCTTTATGTGGCTATGCCACTGCAACAACTGTTTTTTCGCTTAATTGAATTAAAATGTGATTTTATTTAGTTTCTTTGACGCGTGACCCAACAGATTTGTTCAGTCGCAATCCGTGCATCTCTTGTGTATATTTATCCTTGCAAGTCGCCTCCACCGAGATGGGTCCACAAGCTGTCCCTTGAAAATCAGTGACGTAATGTCCAACTGTCTCGCTGTGACTCTCTCTCTCTCTCTCTCTCTCTCTCTCTCTCTCTCTCTCTCTCTCTCTCTCTCTCTCTTGAATGGCGTAACGTGTACCATATTTACATTTGAATTTACCGAATTGAATAATTTAAAACAACAGCAATACACCCCAGTCCCTTGTGTATTGTGCGAACTCAAAAGACAAACATAACCACCTGCTGACATCTAGTGGCAGGTTAGGAAATCTGGGCTTCTTTGAGAGACCCGAGTATGCATCCATCGCATGCCTCTTGTATCAACGTTAAACGGCCTGCAGAGGGCGGCATAGTTTCTTGTTATTCCCACACAGTCCTGCTCTGATTAGCCCAATCACTCAGCTGTTTAGACACGCAGCAAGGGGCTTCATTACAAACATGTCATGATGCCCCAGGGTTTTACGACACATTTCTCTTATTACTATTATTATGTTTTTGGCCGCGTTGGTAAAAGTTGAGCATGGATCTGGATGACATTTTGCAGAGTTGTTGGAAATGATGAAAGAAAGAAGCAATTCGATTTTGGTGAATTTCTGTAGCCTGTAAGCAACATAATAGTCATACTTCGTTATTATTAACGAACGATCCCCGTTCTCCGTAGTGACGTCATGGACGGATTTTAGGTAATTCCTGTGCAATTTAACCCATTGGATTATTTACATTTTCGTTATGCCTTAGCCATTCAATAATAGTGTAATGAGATGCACAGCGTGGTGCATGCTGGGCCAACACTGTTGGTGTCTCAGTGTGTAGCAGCACGCCCCTTAAATAGAGTCCGAACGAACCTTGGCCATAGCTGAGTTCAGCTATTGCCGATGTCGTTCCTCTATGCCCCATCTCCTCCTTACAATAGCATTATCTAATTTCATAATGACGAAAGAAAGAAGTGATTAAATGTGATGCATTTATAAGTAACATAATAGTCATACTTCACAATCCCCTTGAACGATCTCCGTTCTCCGTAGTGATGTCGCGCCGTGTGGCTGCGTGGCCCATGCCTGCACCAAGCAACATAATCGTTTTTAATCACCAACACCTACAGATAGATGGATGGAAAGTTCCTTACCTGGTTAGTGCACGGGGTTGTCTATGAGATGTTTCCATGTAAAAATAAAAATCTGAGTGATTGGTTAGGTCCAACAGTGTCAGCTTCCTAACTATTACAAACGTCTAGCGATGTGCGACACGTGGACAATGCATTGTTTCTGGCTCGCCAGGCTACTACTCTACAAGCACTTCCGTTGATAATTGTTTGCCACACATACTGCTAGCATTAAAAGTACTGTTTTTTGTACCACTACAGCGCATGTTTCAATCTCTGAGCACTTCTAGTTGTATATTGTGGAGTACTTTCTTCAGATGGCAGTGGCGAACCGAATCTCAGCTAGCGCAACTCCCTACCATGCAACGTCAAAAGGTGCAGAGGCTGCTGGGAGTGATAGCTGTGGGCTGTGGCTAAGCAATCCCCCTTCCGGCCTAGAGATGCCACGTTGCGGCGCCATGTGCCGCCCTGTGTTTTTAACTTGCTACATTCATGTTTCGCGACTCTCCTAAGAACCCATTGAAAATATAAACGTTCTCTCTACACTCTGGATCTTCATTGCATCATGAGGGCAACATAGGCTTGGGATGTGCACCAATCCCACAGACCGGTCACAAGATATGGGCAGAATAGTCATAAAAATTACTTAAGTAAAAGTATTATCACCTCGGGAAAGTAAAAGTAAAACACGTAAAAGTAAAACACATTAGAGCCTGATCTACAAAAAAAGACAACAACCTAATTCACTAGATAGCAAAGTGAATACAAACTAGTATGTGAACATTCAAAAAGTTACCTTACCAAGACCAATAGTACGGACAGAAAAATATAAGGCAAAACGACACTACACAAAACTCTTTGGATGGGGCAAACAATGGAGGAATTCAGAAGTTGTCTAAGTTGAGAAGTTATCTTCTATGACCCGTTGCACAAAGGAATGAGAACAAGGACAATATTATCACTCGGCGGCACAGAGCACGAGGATTAACGCTGGCTTAGCTGTGTCACCGCTCTGTGGCACCGGGAGAGAGAACAACACAGAGGAAGATCGTCCTCAAAGTTCACCTTAATTAATGGAAAGCTACTGCGCTTTGAAGCCTGATCTTCAGACAACCTGCACAATGTTGACATTATCACACACACACACGCACACACACACACACCTAAATGTGGACACACACAGTCACATGCATGCACAAGCATGCACCTAACCCGTTACAGACACACACACACACACACACACACACACACACACTTCTGTTTAGGGTCGGTAGGTTGAGTATTGGGCCTTTCACAGATGTTTTATTGTGCCATCACTTGGGTTGTCTGCAACTGCTTCTTTTAGCTTCCACTAATCCCGAGAGGTAAAGTTGTGTCTGGCCTATATGGGAGCGGTTTATATGCTCTGCTATCTATTATTGCTCCGCCGGGGCGGAGCGCATGTTATGTTTTCACCCGTGTTGGTTTGTCCCCTCGATAACTGAACAAGTTGTGCACGGATCTGGGTGAAATTTTTGTTGTTGGAAATGATTAAATTTTTTTAAAAAATTATTCAATTTTGGTGCAATTCTGTAGCCTATAAGTAACATTGCTTTGCATGAAAAGTGCTATATAAATGAAGTTTGATTTGATATCGGTGAACGATCCCCGTTCTCCGTAGTGACGTCAAGCATGTCCCCCGCAGCTGCGCCTGAGCCGCAAACGGCCGATGCCCTTTTTTAACCGCCGGTGCCATTTCCGATCGTGTTCGGGATGTCTCAGAATTAAAACATGTCGGATGCGCCGCCGACAGCAAATTAAGGTTGTCTGCTCCCCATCTTTGCCCATCTTTTTCTCATCAGTGTGTATAGCGCAGCGGTAACATACTTCACTTTAACGACCACGTCCCGGGTTCGAATCCCCTTATGAGCACTTTTTTAAAATGTTTTTTTCCAGCCCATTGAGGCTGTTTTTTTCCAAGCTTTATTTATTAGGGTTAGTGGAAACAGGTGAAGATGGGGGGTAGACATGCGGGAAATACGTCGGTGGTGGGATTCGAACCACCGACTAACCGCGCCATTAAGGCATATGTGTGCTTTCCAGTGCACTGCCTTAACCGCCTGAGCTACTGGGCAGCACTTCTGAGCACTTCTTTGCTTTTTTTTTCAACCAGCAAATTGCGCTTTTTACATTTTTTTTTAGGTTAGACTAGGTTTAGGCGCAGGATTGCAATCTCTGAGTGCTTCTAGTTAATTTATGTTTCTATGTGATCTGTGAGTCGGCTAGTGAGCGTTTAGATTTTTTGTCCAATTTATTACGCATAAAAACAATGCATAGCACTGGCGTCGTCGTTCCAGCAATCAAGGCTAGTTTTTACGAAGACAAATAAAAGAGAAAAACTTTTATGAGATCACAAACATTGTGTTTACCACATTAGACAATCACTCTGTAAGTGAAAAGATAAGGAATGTATATGCCATTTAAACATTTAATGTTTGTATTAATAACAAAGTACGTAGATAAATATGTTCTCTGATTTTACATGTAAACGGTTGCAGCTGAGCAAGTTAAGTGTGTTATATTAATAAACCACTTAAGTGTCTTCCCATATATTCTAATGTTCTATGAACATCACAAGTGGCTTTTTCAATGTTTTTTGTGGCCGTAAAGAAAGGGGAGCAGACATGCGGGAAAGCTGTTGGTGGAGAGTAGCTATCACCAGAGATGGCGAAAGTACCCACATTTCTTACTTGAGTAATGAGTAAAATAAATGAGTGAAAAAACAACTTGACTAAGACTACAAAGTACTGACCGAAATGTCTACTCGAGTAGAGTAAAAAGTACAGGCTTAGAAACATACTCAAAAAGTATTTTTGAAAGTATAAAGTACAAAGTAGAAAAATAAATTGTATATAAAATGCAATTTTTCAATGTTAGTCTCACAATGTTACTGTTTGAAAACTAGCCTAATTTACTTCACTTAAGTTTCATAAATCCCACAGCCTAACATTGAAATTAACATCTGGAACATTCTCAAATCACGCCCACATGTCCATCTAATTAATAACACAAAGAACTGTAAAGGAGTGTTTACATAATTACACCGCATTACTCCACTTGTCTGAGTATTGAATGGGTTGACAGGAGATATTTCACCTTTTTCACTCCTTGTTCACCCCTACCACCTACCATCGATGCACAAAAAAAAGTAACAAGCCTGTTTTGGAAAAAGTAAGGAGTAAAAGTACTGATATTTAAGTTGAAAATCTACTCAATACAAGTAAAAAGTAACCAGAAAAAAGCTTCTTTTTAAAAAAAGTTTTTAAGTTTAAGTTATTTTTTCCGGCGTCAACGCCGTTTTCCCATCTTTATTGGATAGGATTAGTCGGAAACTGGCTTGAAGAGATCGGGGGTAGACATTGCAGACAAGTCGACAAGCGGAGTCCGACTCGCGACACTGCGGACGCTATGGTAGACACAGCGCCACTAACATGAGTGGGCTGCGGTGTCCATAACCACTCGGCCAACGCGGACCAAAAAAAAAAAAAACACTTCTAAAAGTACAGATACATGAAAAAACTACTCAAGTACAGTACTTAAGTATTTGTACTTTGCTACTTGCCATCTCTGGCGATCACATAACACCCCATGACATGTGCTTTTCAGCTCTCTGACTGCGCAGCACATCACAAGTGTCTTTTGACCCTAGAATGCCTTGAAGCCGTGATTGGAAGTGGTGAAAAATGTGTAGACGTAGCAACCATCTTGGAATCTGGACCCAAGCAGTCGCAGCCGGCACCGCTAATCCCATCAAGTCTCCATAACAAATAGGGACAATGCTTCAATTGGTTTCTAACATTCACTGGAGCCCATATCAGTAACCGATAACGTCTGCGCTCAACTCCAATGCACATAGACATGTGCACACTCACAAAGAATACAGACGCACAGGCAGACAGGTTGAAGAGGAGTTTGATTGCTGTTGGTAAATTGAACAGGAGACCCACTAGCATCCCTCTCTGGCCATCTTCTCATTTCGATCGGTCTAATCCGCCTACTGTATTGACGTATTGACCGACAAATGAGAGAGAGAGGGTGAGGATGGGAGACAGAGAGACTGGACCAGGGGTCAGCAACACGCAGCTCCAGATTGGTATGCGGCTCTTTAGCATGGGCAGTAATGTATTACATTTACTCTGTTACAATTTTTGTGTGTACTTTTTTACTTCTGGAGTACATGTTTCAAGTTACTTTCTACCTTTTACTTGAGAAAATTTGAGGTGAAAAAAAAAACGTTTTACTGAGATGTTAGCAATTCACTATTCGTTACATTAACTTGGCCTTGAGCGGGGCTAATGGTTTTTGGCTATTCCAATTTAATTCTGTATTATATTTATTTTTTAAAGTATGCAAGCTGGGTACTTTTGCCATCTCTGCCGAACTCTGACTCGTGCTGTACTGCTGGGCTCACCTTGGGAAATGTATAAAGCTATTTGCGTTCGTCCAAAACGCATCTTGGCTCTCCATGGCAACAGTACACCCTGGTGGTTACAGTATTCGTGCCTGCTTCTCATATGCTAATAATTTTCCACAAACTAGTAAAGGGTTGCAACTAACACATATTTTGTCAATTGATCGAGGGAATGGCTCGAGGAAATAGAAACTGGCATTGGGAGCAATATATAATATAGTAAACAAGTTTGATTTTTACCAAGTACCGATACTGCAAAATTTGGTAGTAACCAAAATTATTGGCCAATTTGTAACCATTTGATACTCAAAGTAAATCAACATTCATATTAACATTTGAAGCTTTTTTTCAACAGTCACCAGACTGAAATGTTTTTGATATTGTCTGTATGTAGAAAAATAGTGTTGTTGACTCGTATGAAATAAAATATTACTGCAGAAAAATGGGGAATTGAAAGCAGATCACTTGCCCAATAGTGAGTGAACAATCTACTACCAAATAACAAATCCCGATACTTGATGAAAAGCATTGATCAGTGGCCAATTACAGATCAGGGTAACAGATGGGGACACCATGAATAAGAACTTTTTTGGGCACACTGCCAGCTTAATAAGATTAAGGCCACATTAAGCTGTGGTTTCACTTTTGCAATTTTCATTTTGTCTGGTAATGTGTCTTATTGAAAAGACAAGTTGCAGATTTGAGTGGTTTCACAATTTCTTCTATGACTGATGCTACTGTG
Source organism: Bregmaceros cantori (assembly GCA_900302395.1). Lineage (NCBI taxonomy): Eukaryota > Metazoa > Chordata > Actinopteri > Gadiformes > Bregmacerotidae > Bregmaceros > Bregmaceros cantori. Next base: position 5,413 of record OMKY01059375.1, on the reverse strand, counting down.
GTCATTCCAATCCGTAGATGTTTTGTTTGTATATTTTTTTTACACACTCCATAATTTATTCTTCGTCAACTGGTTCCAGAAAGATCAGATTTGGATATCTGTCCGGATATCTGTATATCTGTTAACCAGTCGATAGCCTATGGCTACCGGCTGTGCAGTCTTTATTAAGCGCTCAATCGCTGCGTTTGCAATTTTCGCTCCCATTACACAAGCACCTTGACTCTGGCAATGTCCTGAAGTCTCCGTCTTACACTCCCTCCCTCGAGTCCACAGAATGAGAATCATGGATTATTGAGGGTGTTGTCCGGCACACACGGCGGCGGACGGACGTAGTAAGTGCTTCAAAGTTGGGCCAAAGACCATGTTAAATTGATGAGTGAACAAGCCCTTGCAGGGGATACATGGCCGGAGGCCATTACATATTTAGACGCTAAGACATTAAACGTTCATTACGTATTTACACTGTGAGCCACACCTGGGGTTCTTCAGGGTGGGCTGAGTGTTTTTGGCCAGAGCCAAATTAAATGTGAGATGGGTGGTTTTGTTCCTGTTACTGGGTCATCAACAGAGATGTGAAAAGTACAGGGATTTCTTACTTGAGTAAGAGTAAAATACATTTGTAAAAAAATAACTCGAGTAAGACTACAAAGTATGGATCCAAATATCTACTCAAGTAGAGTAAAAAGTACAGGCTGAGAAATATACTCCAAAAGTATTTTTGAAAGTAAAAAGTACATGCTCTATAAAATTTGAAAAACTTTGCAATAAAAATTGCTCTAAAATGTACTCAAAAATATTTTTGAAAGTATGAATTACAAAGTACAAAACCTAAATTTAACGCTTTACATTTTATTTTTAGGGGCACACCCAGAGACTAAATGAAAATAACTCATTAACTGCTACTGTAATCAGTGCATTACCGAGTACCGCCCCCTACAGACTCATTCACACTGGGTAGTACATATAGTCCTACCAAGTCGCTGCAGGAAGAAAAGAGGGGGGGGGGGGTGGCAGAGTGGTTATGGAGCGTGTATGTATCGAGCAGTGGGGTTATCATCCCCTCTCCAAGCTTTTCTGCAATGTCTCCCCCCCGATTCTTCATCCCAGTTTCCTAGCTAATCCTATCGCTATCTCTCTCAATAAAGAATGATAAAAACAGTACACCTCATAGTCATTTTATAGTCTTATATGAATGATTAATTTTAGTTCTGTTTACTGAGTTATTTTGTGTGGCGTTCACAACTCTTTATTCATTATAAACATTGACTGGTTGTTAGTTCCTGTGTATGACACAATATTTATATTTATATTAATATTTAAATGTGAGTAGTATAATCTTGCACTATATGATCTCAGGCGCCCAATGCGACTAGCCAGAGATGGGCAGTAAGGCATTACATTTACTCTGTTACAATTTTAGTGTGTACTTTTTTACTTTTGGAGTACATTTTACTTTCTACTTTTACTCAAGTAAATTTGAGGTGAAAAAACTACTTTTTATTGAGATGTGAGCAATTTGCTACTCGTTACATTAACTTGGTCTTTAGCGACACACGTTGGGAACTGTTGGAACATATGTTGACGTCATATTTCTCTCTCGCCCTCTTGGGTGCACGCTCTTGCTCGCTCTCACAGTCTTTCTCTCTCTCGGACGCTCTCTCTCTTGGTCTCTCTCTCTCTATCGGGCTCCATCTCCCTCTCGGGCGTTCTCTTGGTCTCTCTCTCTCTCTCTCTCTCTCTCTCTCGGGCTCCCTCTCCCTCTCGGGTGTTCTCTTGGTCTCTCTCTCTCGGGCTCTCTCTCTTTCGGTCTCTATCTCTCTATCTCTTGAAAACAGAATTTGTCCTTGTACTTTTTTACTTTTACTTGAGTAACTATTTGGATGACTACTTTTTACTTGAGTAATGTTTTTCTAAGGTAACAATACTTTTACTTAAGAAAATTGTATGGCTACTCTGCCCATATCTGCTACTAGCATTGATAAATCATTCCACTTTTTCAAACAATGTTATATGTCATACAACGGATACCAGTGTATCACTGGTATCAGTGAAATTATTTTTTAAAGTTAAAATACTTGGCGTTGAAAGAGTTAGCAATAAGCTAACTTAACATCATGCATTTTTAATTGAATTCAATTATTGTTTGGTATTTCACCGAGCCAACAAATAAATTAGCCCCATCTCCAATATGTTTGATATGTGTTTTTCTGCTGTTGGATGTACCACTTGACATTGAAACTCACATTAAAATAACATTAAAATCCGTAAATAACATGACCCCGGTGACCGCCTCCATATTTTATACCACCCTGAGCCGCTGTGCGCACTTGATATCCAGGTAGTACTGAGCCCTACAGAGACACTGGCAGACATCCTATCTACATCAATGTAAAGAGCGATCCCCGGGGCCTGCTCCTTGCTCACCTCATTCGGCCCGTCTCACCGCCACCCTCCCCGCCTCCACCTTCTCTCAATTATTTATTTAAGCGGCTGGCGCTGCCTGTCAGGGCACAGACAGGAGAGTGTCTATTCTCCTCCATTATTCCCCCTGGCCTCCCTTGCTGTCTTTCATTGTCTATTAGGGCCCCTCTCTTCCACCCGCTGTCTGTGCTTAGATGGGCAGTAACGTATTACATTCACTCAGTTACTTTTGGAGTACATTTTTCACGCGACACGTGTTGGCACATATGTTGACGTCTTCTCTCTCTCTCGCTTTCTCTCTCGCTCTTTCTGTAGTGGTGTAAAATATGTAAAGAATTGTACTCATTTAAATTTTGCTTGTTTAAAGTATTTATTCATTATATTCATATATATCTGCACTTTGGATTTCTTGATGTGGTCTTATTTTAATATTTAATTCTTAGTGATGGCACTTAACCTCCCATTTTTGGTGTGATGATTTGATTTGGTACAATTTGTATATATGTAAATATGTTTATAACTGTATATAATTTACTCTACATATTTTTTACTGGTTTTGTGTGATTTTACTATAATTAGAGCACTTAGCTGGACTGGAGTTGTTTGGCAGGCCCCGCGCACACACACACACACACAAACACACACACACACACACACACACACATGTCAATCTCGCGCTCTCTTCCTCTCTTCTTCTGCCCATTCCACCTTGATTCCCACAGGGTTATGTACAAATATTGGGGGAGATGGCATTGTCCGGGGATATGCCCGTCACAAAATACCCCACATAGGCCTGTGCACCAACGGACACACGAGTGTCCCGAAAAAACCCCAACATGCACATTCTCTCTCGCTCTCTCGGTTTCTTTCTCTCTCAGTCTCGCTCTCTCTCTCTCGGGCGCTCTCGCTCTGGGGATTGTAAATCGACAAGGGGCATTCAATCACATAAACATCAGGAGAGATTCACAAAAGAAAATCGGTCCTAATTTATTTCATTTTTCTTACTGATAGTTACTCAGTACTTTCACTGCTTAAGTAATTAAGTTACCTGAGTAACTATTTGGATGACTACTTTTTACTTTGACTTAAGTCATTTTTATGGCTACTCTGCCCATATCTGTTGCTTAGCATGGTTTCTATGGTTTCTATGAAAAAGCAAATCCTTATTACTGTTAGAACTAGAAATTTCTGTTTGAGGTATCTGGACTCAGTGTTGATCTCAAACAAGAGTGAAAACATCAAGCATGGTGGCAGAGTGATTAGAGAGCACGTCCCCCCAGGCAGAGTAGCGGTGCAGGTTTGCATACCCTTCCGGCTTTTCTGCAATATCTCCCTCCGACTCTTCATCCCAGTTTCCGATTTAATCCTGTCACTATCTCTCTCAATAAAGAATGTAAAATTGCACTTGCTCCCAAAAAATAACAAAAAAATAAAATAAAATAAATAAAGGGGATTGGGACATTTCTACTTAGCCATGATTGCAGCTAATTAGCTCTGTCACTGGTAACAGAACAGTAATCTGAAGAGCTTCTCTTCAGTTGAAGGGTAGGCTACAATGTCTGATGCTGGTATGGTATGATGAATCTCTTTGGAGATGACAGTGTTTTGCCAGGAAATTGATGGAGTGATAAACAGAGCTCAGATTTTGCTGGAAGGAGTGAATACATTGACTGTGTCCGAAATCGCTCCTTATCCCTCATATAGTGCACTATATGGGGCGCATGCCATTTTGTAGGGGTGTCCGAATTCTCCATGTACCCTATATAATGCACTGAAAGTATCCCACAATGCACCGCAAAAAGTAGTGAGCATCGATGTACCCTAGGCAGAGCAATATAACCCATAATGCATTGCGAGACGTTTTAAAAATGACCTAAACTTTTTTTAAAAATGGCACGGCGGGAGTAAATAGCGACCGACCACAGCCAATAGTAAATGTAAGTACTTTTGATTTTTTCTGATGATTGTTGAATTTTGTAATTGTTTTTTTAAATTATATTTTATAATCATTTTGACGGTGCAACTCTAGTGTCCAAAATCTCAGCCGTTGCTGTTGAGTGCACTATAAATTAGTGCACTATATGGGGGAGTAGGGAATAGGGAGCGATGTCAGACACAGCCATTGTCATTATCTCTGGACCACGTTGTTTTGCAACTTAGGTATGGTTTTTTATGCTCTTCTGCTTACCTATAGACCAGAACCCGAGAAATACGATTTTGGTGGCGGAGCGGTTCCGAGAACGAAAACATTAAACATAGGTGTGCCGGAACCATTCGGAACAGAACTTTTTAAAAATAATTTAGTTTTCAAGCCCTGATCAATACTCGAAGGGGGTTTTGGTGATTGCTTATTGGAGGTGCGATTGGTGAGAGATCCACTCTCACTGACTCTCAGGGAGTAGTAAATAAACAGTGGTGTAGGTAATAATGTATGGGTTCCACACAATGGAAGGTCTGTGTGTGTGTGTGTGTTTGTGTGTGTGTGTGTGTGTGTATTTGAGTGTCTGTGTGTGTGTGAGCTTTGGTCTCCATCAATATTGAAGCGTTGGTGAGAGTCCATGTTCATGCAAGTCCAGCTGTGATTTATGGCAAGCCAGGCGCTGGCAGAGATATCTATGTGTGTTTCTGTATGTGTGGATGTGTGTATAGATGTGTGTGTATCTGTGTGTGGCTGTGTCCATGTGAGTCTATTGACTCAATAATTCTGACAGGTTGTCCAATAATGAGCTATACTGGGTAGAATGCACGCAGCTGTCTAAAGGTCTCGGTCTCTCTCTCTCTCTCTCTCTCTGTCTCTCTCTCTCTCTCCCTCTCTCTCTCCCTCTCTCTCTCTCTCTCTCTCTCTCTCTCTCTCTCTCTCTCTCTCTCTCTCTCTCCCTGTCTCTCTCCCCCTATCTCTCTCTGTCTCTCTCTCCCCCTCCCTATACCCCCACAAGCTCACTCATATCCATGGACCCTGTAAAATAAAAAAAAAAAAAAAAAACAATCGTGT
>OMKY01059343.1:0-13487 GCA_900302395.1 Bregmaceros cantori | reverse complement strand
TGTCGGGGGGGCGCGCGGTGGCCGAGTGAGTAGAGAGCGTGTCCCCCAGACCACAGGTCGAGCAGTGCCGTGGGTTTGCACAGCCCCTCCGGCTTTTCTGCAATGTCTCCCCCCGACTCTTCATCCCAGCCTCCGATTTAACCCTGTCACTGCCTCTCAATAAAATAATTAAAAACAGTGCTTGCGCCCAAAAAATAACTTTCAAAAAAAAAAAATGTATTGTCAAATACAAATTGAACTCAACACTCATGTCTGTTACGAGCAGATTAGAATATGATGTCCTCACAACGCCACCTAAATCCTCAGTTGCTCCCTTTACCCCAAAACAGACAGAGTTGTTATTGGCTCCATGTCAGTGACTATGATCCTATCTAATGCACGGCGCAGGTGTATGATAGAACCCCGTCTGACTTGACCCAACAACATGAATCACTTTATTTATTTTTAATTTTCTAAACATGATACAATTATCTGCATTTTCCCACATTTTTCCATTATCATTGAAACTAAGAAATGTAGCATTTTTTTCTTTTTTCTTGCTAGGTGTTAGAATTCAATTGCAAAATTAAACAACAACCAATGTTGTCCAGTCCAATATTATTTGCTGAGCGGTTCAGTATTTAAGAGAATGGGTGGGGCCATGACGCTGGGGAATGGTGACTGGCATATACATATATTAATTGCTTTTGAGCAGAGGAAGGACAAAACATTGAAATCAGTATTCACGGTTGATTAATTTATTATCAAATTAGTTGGCAACTAACTCAATTACCATTGATTAATCGGTTGGAGCACTTCCGCAAAATCTCCAGTGACGTCACGAATGCCGCCCACACGGCACTGGTGGCATGTTTGATACACATTTTACATCGCACAATTCCTGAGATGAGAATGCAAGTCGGGGGAATTGCAGAAAGGTCGGAGAGGGGAGGAGAACTCACGACACTGCCCATGCCTGTGAACTAGCTCACAGGCACCATACATGTGCTGGCTGCGGTTGTCTTACCGACTGCGCGCCCTGTGCCTTGATAACTGAGTGAATTTTTTTCTACCCTCAAGTAACACTGACTCCAGCCAATGCATCCTGGAGATTCCTCCAGAGGAAATTTCTAACAATTACATATATGTACAAATGCAATCTATTTTCCATACGTGTATTTCTGTAAATGTATTTGTTCATTGTAAGATTTGAATTGTGATTGTGCAAGCACAGACTCCCGGTGTTCTCTCTTAATGAGAAAGCAAAGCCGCAACTAATATTTAAAGCTGCGCACCGAGCCACATTATCCACACTTAGCGACAATACTTAAGGAATACTTGGGAGGATATTTAGAGCGTCTGTTTGATGATAAGTAGCGCATACTTTGAAGCAGTATCCACAAAAACCCGGCGAGGAGGAAGCGCAGCCTCCTCCTCCCGTCTCCTGCTTTGCTGCGGCTGTCAGCGGTTTGGGGAGTAAAGTGGGTCACGCTGCGCACTGAGGGCCTTATTAAAGAAACATCAACCTACAAGCCTCCAATAGCAGCTCCCTTAAACATCCATGGGAGCCATATCAGCCCACAGCCTGGCACAGCCAGACCATGTCAGCCCACAGCCTGGCACAGCCAGACCATGTCAGCCCACAGCCTGGCACAGCCAGACCATGTCAGCCCACAGCCTGGCACAGCCAGACCATGTCAGCCCACAGCCTGGCACAGCCAGACCATGTCAGCCCACAGCCTGGCACAGCCAGACCATGTCAGCCCACAGCCAGGTAGGGCCAGACCAAGGGCCCATAGCATCCCACAGCCTGGTAGAGCCAGACCAACAGTCCATATCAGCCCACCAGTAGCCTGATAGAACCAGGCCAACAGTCCATATCAGCCCACCGGAAGCCTGGTAGAGCCAGACCAATGGTCCATATCAGCCCACCAGGAGCCTAGCCTGGCGAGCCAGAACCGACACATCGTCCACGCATCGCACATCGCTACATTTAAATCAACAAATCAGGGGACCGGGTGTTTAGCTATCGTCCAATCAGAGACGGAGGAAGCGAAAGAGAAGAGACGTTGGCGGAGTTTGCAGCTTTACTCAACTGAAGTACCAAACGTCTATACGGAGTAAACAGAGCTGATGTATGTCATTGATACGCTAACAAAGTTCTCCGTATTCATCGCGGTAAGTGAACATGTTCTAACTAAACTAAAGTCAGTGCCAGTGTATGTGTGTGTCTGTTCTACAGGAAAAGCACAGACAAAGCTTGCTTGCATCGTATCATTGTATTTTTGTGCTCGGCTGAGCCTGAAGCAGTTTTATGCACTGTATTCATTATTAATATTGATATAAGGTGTTTGTTCAATTTTCTCTGCATCATATAAAACGATATTCTCACATGCATGAATGTGATGTCAATCAAAGCGTCAACACACCATAGGATGTGATAGAATGATGAAATTGACAATGTTTTAATAGATGCGGCACAATATTCTCTTAAAATAAATTCCATCTTACCACAAAAAAATGAACTAGTTAAAACAAGGTGATTAATTAGATTATTTGCTTGTAGTGTAAATATTTGAAAATGAAAAAAAAAACATGAAACATTACATTAAACGTAATTTTCCCAACACTATAGTTATGTATTCTGCAAAAGACACAAGAAGGTTTGTGTTCATATATTTGAGAAGTGTATTACTATATGCTTACTGTGATAAAAATAAAATCCAGTATTCAGCGATGTGTGAAAATATTGCTCAATTAATTGACATAGATTACTCGTAATCCATTTACTCGCAAAAATGTTTGCACAATGAAAAGGATACAATATATTACATACATTCCATTGTTTATTCTTCAGTGCCCAGAAGGACTATTTTCAAACAGGTTTCTTTTTCAAACACATTCATTTTTGAAAAAGTGATTAAATATGTCTCCTTTAAAATAGATACCCTCTTATTAGGATGTTTGTTTACATATAAGTTGTCCCGAACATTTCAAGATCATATTGCAAGACAGTTTACACTAGTCATCATTCGGAATCCATTAATATAATTGTAAACCCCACACATGTTTCAATTAAAGGAGTTTGGAAGTGCTGCCCAGTAGCTCAGTCGGTTAGGCAGTGCACTGGAAAGCATGCATATGCCTTAATGGCGCGGTGTTCCCGCATGTCTACCACCCATCTTCACCTGTTTCCACTAACCCTAACAAATAAAGGTTGGAAAAAAAACAGCCTGAATGGGCTAAAAAAAACATATAAAAAAAAAAAAAAACGAGTTTGGAAGGAAATGTGTACACTGTCGCCCTGTCGGTAATGTTTGTATATATTATGAAACACATTACAGCCAATGCAACACAGCATCATTACAGCCAATACAACCTGCATCACATCGATAGAATACACACAGGAAACATTTTATTTATCTTACATTTAGGAAACCAAAATATGAAAAACAGCGGTATGGTGATGATGATGGTGGTATGGTGAACACCGACATAGTCTGGTCATAGCGGTCATCTGGGAGAGTATCCACAAAGTAATCACACGTCTCAGAAGTCAACGCTAGCTTGTTAAATGGAAATTGACGCTTGTTGACGGTCTTCTTCTTCTTCGTTTGTTGTTTAACAGCGTCAGTGACTCAGCGGACGCTTCCTACTCTACGTCACTTGACACGCCTACTTTGCTGTAACTGGATAACTGTAAAAAAAAGAAAATACTCCTCCACCACACGCCACACCCTTTTTTGACTCCGTCGTGACCAGACCCTATGCAACGTCTAGCGATGTGCAATGTGTGGACGATGCGTTGGTTCTGGCTCGCCCAGCTACCAGTAGCCTGGTAGAGCCAGACCAACAGTCCATATCAGCCCACCGGTAGCCTAGTAGAGCCAGACCAACACAAATGACAAAATGTCTCTGCTTAACTGCATGCAGGAGCGTCCACATGTACAGAATAGATTTCCACTCTATAGCCTTATTCAGCAGACTACATGTGGGTGGATAAAACATAATTCATATTAATGTAAATTAAGTGTAAATTCAGTAAGGATACAGTGACCGAATCAGGCCAATTACACTAATTAAAGGTTGTCTATTTTAGAGGTCATTCTTTATCGCCCCAATCAGCATGGCTCTGTTTTGATTCTCTGATTGGCTTCACTGATGCTATGAAATCACATTGGAAATTAATTCATGGTTACTACAAAATTTTAGAGCATCTGCCTTTATATAAATGTTTATATACATTTGTCTATGACCAACTACTGTCTAAAATAACATAATATAATCAAATTCACTGTTTAGTAGTTGTATGAATCACCCAAGACGTACATCCCATCTATCAAGTTTACATCAGAACTCAATCAATTTCATCCAAGATTTGCGCATGCACACACACACACAAACACACACACACACACACACACACAGAAAGTTGGTGAGAAGTACGGTGTGTTGGTTTCAATGTGTCCTATCCTAGAGCATTGACACACACACACACACACACATACAGACCTAGTGGAAATAGGCCGTTATTTCCACACGCAATGTATAACCTTTCCTAAGGGAGGGTGGAAATGAAGCGCATCTGGACATTTTCAAACAACCTTTATGAACAATTCCAGGTCACCTCACATTGGACTGGAACCGAACCTTCCAAGCAGAAATTGATGAGTCTCCGACTCTCGCGTCTTACTTCCTTATTAACTCATTCAGTGCCAGCCCTTTTCAAATTCGGCACGTCCCAGTGCCAGGTTTTTTCCAACATCTGACTATTGTAGAAGAAGAAGAAGAAGTCTGTATCAAAGTAGACATCAGACTTCCATTCATCTAGGGCTGCAACTAACGATTATTTTAATAATCAATTAGTTGCCGATTATTTAAACGATTAGTTGATTAATCGGTTAGACGTTTTTCTTTTATTTTAGAAAATCCCCCAAATGTTAATCCCAACCAACAATTGCAAGATATTAATCTTGTTAACTTCAAATCTAGTCGAATTTGGTTCTTCTTAACCAACATGTACAAGTTACTTTCTCTGAGACAAATAATGTATACCATAATATTTAGATTTATTTTATTTTTTTATTGTATTTGATGTTTTCTTCGTTCTCACATTTTTTCCATCAGTTATGACCATTTAATACACATTTTAAATATGGTGTATTAATATCAAATATGCCTAGACCAATTGTGGTAATGTCAGCAAAAAACTGGCAAAATGACAATAATTCAATTTCTCAGCGATTATCGATTATTACATTTGTTGCCGATTAATTCTATAATCGATTAGTCATCGATTAATCGACTAATTGTTACAGCCTTACTTTCATCATCAGGAAAAACTTGCTTGATTCTACCCGTCTCCTCACTTTTTTCTTCCTTCCCCCATTTTTTTTTCTGTCACTCTCTCTTCCTTCACTCGTCCCTAACCCTCTGCTGCCACATGCTCATCCTCCACTACACCATAAATCGGGAGCTCTTAGGAATTGTGTCAACTGAATTATTCAGAGAGGTGCTCCATACTCCCCTGCTGAGCAGTCCCCTGCCGAGAGCGTCCGGGGAGCCCACAAAGGTCTCCCACAAAAGGTGCCCGGTCTAAAACGGACAAGATGAGCGTGACAAGAAGAGTATGGAAGACAGAAAAAGACAGATGCCGAAATGGCCCTGTGGCACAGCGGTTAAGATTGCTGCTCCAAGCCAGCCCCATACATAGTCTTGTTGCTGTGGTTTAGATCACAGTCAGCCTGCGAAGTGGTCTTTCGACTAGGAACGTGGAGTGATATCTCCTAATATCTAAAGTTATATTCTGCTGATTGTGTTAAAAGGCAGCCCCTTTCATCGCTTCCCCTCACGGTTATATCCTGCATGTATGCTCGCCCCCACTCTCTCGTGCCCCCTTCACACTGATGCTGCCAATAAAATGAGACGATGGTGCTTGTGCTGAAAAAAAAACGTTAAAAATATATATCAATAATATTTTTAATTAATATTACAAAAAAACATTGCAAGGGCTGGTGAAGAATACGTACATTTGAGTGGTATACCTTACAACTTCACTTCCAATATATAGGGGCATGTACAATGGGCCATCTGCTGTGATTTATAGCATATTACCATGGATAAATCAATGATAGAAGACTTTTAAATGGACAATGATATGGAAATATCACTCTCTGCCTGTTCTTCTGATTGCAATCCTAGCCTTCAGTCCCTCTGAGCTGTCATACATTGGTGTCCAAACTCCAACAAATGCGTCATGCAGGACACATCAACAGAATTATTCAGACAGCCTGCCCTGGTCCCCTGCTGGGACCTCCTCTGAACATCTCCCCCGCTGGGGCGTCCCAGGGATCCTGAGAGGTCTCGTTCCCACAGCTGCTTGGCGTTCAATCAAATGTTTTACTTCTGATATAGTCAACTCCATATTTGGGTTATGACTAGGGTTGTCATCATAACAAATTTAGCTGGACGATGAAAATGGCCAAAATATTATTGAAATAATCAATAATATTGTCGTTCTCACGACTTTCAAACACATAATAACAGTAAGTAAAGTAAATGTATTTCAGTTGATTAACATGCCAATATGAGCATGATGCCCACACTGCACACACATGCCTTTGTTTACAAATATGTCTTGGTTGGTAACTATGCAGTCTGAACACAAACATGACAAATTAATTTAGCACCAGAACTAGAAATTATGGAACAAACAAAAATGTGTCGATCTGGAATTCAGCCATTTTCAAAGTGTACATACCTGAGGCTCGAGACTTGACATACCCGATACAATTGCGATCAGAGGAATGTTATGAAAGATTTGTTGAGTTCAAATGCTAAAATTCTGCAAAGATTCTGCTAAAAGAAAAAAGCACATGTAATGTGCAGATCAATACATACGGTAATTATCTATGTATACCAATTGCATTGCATTGTGGGTTTTTTTTTTTTTTTTTAGTTGTTGGGAAAGTTATTATAACACGAGAATCAAACAATGAATACATTTGTTTGTTTGTTCTTTCTTTTTGGCTTTCTTTATTGAGTGACTTGCAGGCTGATTTGAAATTGATTTTTTTGCATTAAAACATGTATTTATTAATTTTTAATATGGAAATCATCAATTCAAATTTTATTATAGTAGATTAGTGTGGCATGCTCTACACTACACTAGACTAGAGTAGATTAGTGTATGCTCTACACTAACAACACAACAGTAGATTAGTGTAGTGTGCAAGGAACAGTGGACTAGGTATGTTTGAACAAGGGCTTACCACATCCATTCATTTATTAGTGCCCCAGCAAAGCTACTATTCCTCCACAGCACATTCCAAAATTAAACTTTGCATTCCCATTTTGTCATAATCTAGCCTACATTGCTCTGAACTATACAGTGCTAGTGTGATTTAAAAAAGAGCAGAATACAGAGGGCGGAGGAAGGGGGAGGGAGACGGCGGCGTTCATTTATTAGTGCCCTGCGAGGTGCTTTTCCTCCACAGCGCGTCCAAAATTAAACTTTGTGTTGGTCGTGAGGTTTTTATGGTTTTTATGCCTTTTATGGCCGCCCGAGGAGCAGGCGGGAGGAGGAGAAATGAGGAGCGACCGGCCGCTCTTTAGTGAGCTCTAAAGTGCTGATGGTGGACCAGTGTCAGCTGCGGCTAAACGCTGCGGATGGGACGCCTCCTAACGAGCCAGCACAAAGAGACGCTGGCTTGTAAAATGCTCCCAATGACTGTAGTCTTTTGTTTACTTTCAATGGGAGCCGTTATGTCATCTTGTCATTTGCCTCTGCCTATAGAGCACTTATGGCCTCGACTCTATTCATGTGAGTCTGCGTTCAACAATATAGACTAAGCACTGTGTAGGGATGTGCAATTAAGTGTAATTATTTAGAAGTTTCAGGAAGACGGTGTGGAAATTAAAGAAAAAGAAACAACGAGTTCAAATCCAAATGAGTGGGATCTCTAAAAGGGAATGAAATTCACATCACTAGCTCTACACCCTCATTCACCCAGCCGTCTGACTGGATACTAATTACTAGTCACTAGCAGTTTAAGGTGTCCGGGGATGGTCTAGACTGCAGGACACGAGTTTAAATTGCTGCCAGGAAGATGAGACTTGTAGCAGGGAGTCTGGGTTTTTGAATGCCTTTGATTGTTTTGGGGGAAGAATTTGTTGTTTTTTTCTGTGTACAATAGGGCTGTTGCACGGTGACATTGCGATATTTGCATAAGGTTGTCAATTTAAATGACAAATGTTATTGATTTATCCATGGTAATGTGCTATCAATCACCAGAAGATGGCTGCCTAACTATGTCCATTGCATGTGCCCCGTATAGTAGACATGAAGTAATAAAGTATACCACTTAACCGTATGTATACATATACTTCACCGCACGTGATACCACCAAAATGTCAAGCCGTGATGTCACATACAACAGCCCAATAAGAGTTAGTGGTAGTGATAGTGGTGGCTTCATTTTTCAATCATTGACTTTACGACAACATTAACTTTATTGTTTTATATGTTAATATATATGTTAGCTCATTTGTTATGATCAGGATCTCATGGACCCGATTAGGGCTGCAGAACTAGAAATGTTATTAATATTGCAAACTTTTCAATGTCTCAATAGCTTCACTTAGACACATAACAACAGTTCACTATTTTCACTGACATTCATTTATTTGGGGAGGAGCCAGAGCCACTGGAGTTTAGGTGTCCCACATTGAGCAGTGGCCCACTTTAGGAAAATCCACCTTAAGTCACAAAACTGGCATTATCACTTCTCTGCTTTCATGACATAATTTCACTGACCTTAAAAGAACATTAATTCAAATAACTATGCTCGGGGGTTGGGGGGGTCTCCAGCGACTCTTCATCCTAGTTTCCGATTTAATCCTGTCTCTATCTCTCAATAAAAAGATGAAGAATGCACCCAAAAAAATAACTTAAAATAAATAACTTCATTAAAAATATCTACGCTAGGGTAATTCCAAAATTCCGTCAATATCCTCAAACTCATGGATATTGAACACTATATACACAACGCAGCACGCCGCCTTGCCCCAGGATGCAGCACTGCGGCGCCCACAGCGTGATAAAAACAGCATAACGGCGGAGCCGAGAAAAATATATAAATACATTAAAAAAGTAAACTGATATTTTAAAAAAATAATAATTCATAATTCATATATGAATAATTGCATTTCAGTTTTATTTTGTTTATACCTTACATAGTGCATCTGTAGGCCCGCCTAAGCTAAGTTCATAATATTGCCTTCGCTTTCATTTTCTTATTATAAATTACATTCTGTATTGAAAATTATATTTTTGAAAAAAGTGCAATACATTGCAGTTGCTTTTCATTGTTCCATGACTGTGATTTCAATTATGACCAAAATGACTGTGATTTTGTCCATAACCGTGCACATACTTCACAGTGACTGTGATAACTTGAGTCACGGTCACACTACCATCCTACCTCTAGGCAGAAACACGGGAAGGAGAAACAGAGAAAGGGGTTGAGACTTGAGAGAGAGAGGAAAAGAGGGACACGGAGAGATCGGGTTCCCTTCCAGTGTCTGCAAGTCAAGTGGAGTTTGCCCCAATTTAATCTTGTCCAGTCGGTTTAGCGGAGTCAATGTTTTACTCTCTGCTCGCTGGTTCTGGGCCGACCAGGCGTGACCCACAATGTGGCGGAGCTGCTGAGCAGATAAATGTCCACCAGAAGGCAAGAAGCCAGCCACCTGCTGACCGCTGGCTAGCCATGTTCTTTAGCTAATTACAGTGGCTTTAAACTCACACTCCAGCAATACAACTGCATGTGTCACTTGGAAAGCAACGCAGGCAAATATTAACAGTATCTTTCAGTGCCGCAGACTTCCACAGACATCCGACAGAAAGCACATGCTTCCTGCCAAAGACGTCAAAAGACATTCTTTAGAATGTAGAAAATTGCAATCGGAAGATAGTATTTGCATTACCGCAGCCCCACACAGTCTTGTCGATGTGGCTCAAGATCACAGCGGACGCAGCACAGTGAGATTGCTTGCCTCACAGTCATATACTGCGACATATACTGGTTTGCTAGTCCCCCCTTCCTGATCCCCTTTTCAGACTCCAGAAAATGGTGCTTGCGCCAAAAAACTTTTGGAGTGGTTTTGACATTTTCCCAGTAATTTCAACCATTTCACAAAAGAGGTGATGTTTATAACGTGTGTGCATATGGTGGTTTGAATCAGAATATGGTGAAACATTTATTATATGATACACAAGTTAACTGTTGTAGTGTTGCTTATGATTTTGGTATTTAATCAGTGCAAACAGCTGACATGGTGATATTATGGGGTGCCAGGCACACAAAGTCCCAGAGACATGGAGGGTTGGAAGCAAAACATGCACAGTGCCATTACTCACTGTGTACTAAACGTGGACGATAGAACGAAAAAAGGATATGCTAGAAAAAAAAGTCATATTTTTAGCCATAATGGGGGATTTTCAGTATTTTTCCAAGTGTGGTCTTTGGTCGCACACACACCTGCAGCCACAGCCCAGTTATGGTACACAACGTAACAAACGCAAGTGAGTTACCAGGGTCCTGAACTGGACAGCTTATTAGCAGGTGAAGAGAGCTGTCCATGGTCGAGGAATTTGGCTATGCCTGCAGGCGCCTATGCCATGGTTTGGTAATCAGTCTACCGCAGTCCTCTAGTGGTCAATATTAGAAAAGTGAATTCATTCATCTACAATGAATGAAGATTGAGCAACACTGGTGTCTCAGTGTTTTTCTTTTTGGTTTTTATACCGAAATGAATCCAGATAGCGGCGTGAACTGCACAGTATACCGCGTTATGGATTTTAGTCCGACCGCCGCACAGCCCTATTGTGTATGTAAGTGCACACATTTAGAGAGGAGATTTGCCACAGTTATTGGTGAAAAAATATACTGCCACTTATTTTTTTCAAAGATCACATCTTTAATTTAGATGATAATAATTGATGCAGCGTAAAAGATAGCTCGAATAACATGCAACAAACAAGAAATTCTCTACGTAACAGTCTTTCCCAAAATTAGGAACAGACCGAGACCATTATGCAAAGACTGTGAATTAGCTAGAATATTATGCTATTCAGAATTCAGTAGCCTTGATGACTAATCCAAATATAAATATTGAACATATAAAAGGACACAAAACATCCTTTGCGTTTTGCCGCATGTTACATTGCATCATGTCCGGAATTTCTGATTGCTAGATAAGCCGACAACAAAGGGGCAGGTTTAGGTGACCTCTGAAGTACCGACTGAAGATAAAAGCTGGGATCAAAGTCAGCATTTGAACATCTGTACCGAATATGAGGTCACTGGTATATTTGAACTAGATTAAACACTGCTTTTTACCCGTTGCATCATCTGACGCCCGCTACACGTAGCCACGGTCTCTGAGCAGAAAGGTCTACTTGACAGATGGGAGGTAATACACACGGGGAACCAAGCGAGGAACCAACTTGGATTTCCAGATGTTCTGCCCTGGCCCGCTGTCACCTATCAGGTGCCCGGGGGGAGCGCGGCATACATGAATAAGTAGTTTTAGTCTTTTATTAGAGAACAATAGGCCTGCAACTAACCATTATTTTCATTAGCCAGACATTTTTACAGACGATCAATCAATGGAGGAGTCTACTCTTCCATCTTAACTTATAACATGATGAAAGAATGGAATTCTATTCTATTCAAATGGAAACTATGCAGTGCATTCACAATAAATAGAGCATTATGTTGAGCTCTTCCCAAAATTAAGGTTTATGATGTCAGGCAATAAGATGCAACTAAAAATAAGATCATACGTGGTCTCGCATATGTGTGACAAGGTTTCAGAAAAAACATTTTTTTAATTAAATTTGTGTTAAATGGAATCACCCTTTCTTTCAATTTGCTGGATAATTAGACCCATTCCATTATCCAACAGCAACTGACTACAAATGGAACGCAGGTTTTAACTGAATCTGGGGCAGCCAACTCTTTGTTTTGGGGGAAACATATTAATGTAGATTGAAAAACAAGCAAAAGAATCTGGGACAGATTCCACACAGAGCTATTGAACAAAGTACAGCAACCAGAAGTGTAATTAAACACAGTAGTCGTGGTGGAGCCATCATAGAAATCATAGGGAATATGATATATATAATATGAAATATATAATATGAGGGTGTGTATTTGGAAACTCCCCTGTGTCATCAGGGGGACCTCGGTAGTGTTGTAGAATAATATGTCATATCATATTCATAGATATATGTACATGTTAAACCAATTGGTAGATTGCTGATATTAACAGGGTTCCAGATATTATGTAGTTTGTATGCAGTGTCCACCAACAGCATCTCACACATGTGTCACACATGCTGGGCACCCCCTCCCCAATTCCCCATAGCAAATGGAGATCAAAATGAGTCAGGCATCCTTCTCGACCCCTGTGGACGACAATCAGGAAGTCAGGAGATAAGATGTTTCTGTGAAAAGTCACACCTCTCCTGTCCATGAGTATAAGTTTAGGCTTCTGTCAAACTCTAATTACCATTTCTCGTGGGCATGAGCATGAGATGGTCCAGAGAACCCTTTCCATTGAGGGGTTCTCTGAATATATATAATACATACATATATATATTATGTAACGTAATGTATATATGTACATATGTATATATGGTAAGTTTGTTATTTTCCTTAAAAAGAAATCCAGTAGACTGTCTTGTGTCATGTCCCAAATTGTTCATTGATTCAATATCCAAATGTGAATCCTATTTTGTTTTATATGTAATTAAACGTGTTAAATGTACTCCTGGTACGTGGTTTCAATCCTGAAAAATTGATGTAGTCATATATACACAAAATAATCTTTAACAGTTGGTGTCAGAAGTGGTGACGTTTTCCAAATAATGTTTAGTTTGAATTAACCTTGATTTGATATAATCTGTGTTTGTTTCTAACCAGCGATGTACAACGCTGTAAACTGCATTATTGGAACAACGAACATTTGGGTGAAATTTTGTTCAACTGGGATATGGACACAGGGTAGTATCGTGTCACTGACAACTTCTTTCAGGTGCAACCAAAGTTCTCTTTTAGTGTGGTCGTTTTTGCCTACTGTTTTTTTTCCGACCATACCAGTCAAATTGGTGACTGGGTGCTGTCTGGGACAGCGGAGATGAGGACGCTCGTCTCGGTGCTTGGTAATTGTCTGATCGTTTAAGGTCTGAAGGACACAAACAGGGTGTCTGACCGCGCAGGTCTGAGGGAGATGGGCATTACAGGTGTGGTTGCATGTCTATGTTGCCTGAAGCTATAGACATTGGTGACGGTTTGAATAAGTGCTTACGGCCAGGGGCCTAAGATTACGTTCACATGGAATCACTGATTGCCAAATTCCTGTTTCTGCTAAAGTTTATGGTTGAGCTTCTCGAATGTACATGTTTTTGTTTTAATGAGTTTTTTGTATCTGTTTTCACAGTTACA
>OMKY01059321.1:7346-20056 GCA_900302395.1 Bregmaceros cantori | reverse complement strand
AGAGAGAGAGAGAGAGACGAGTGAGAGATCAACATATGTGCTAAAGCCAAGTGTATGTAACGCGTAGTAAATGTACTCCAAAAGTAAAGCAGTCCCTCTCTGCTCCCCAGCGGCCCAGCCCCTCTAATTCATAGGCGCTGCTGCTGGTGGTGGTGGTAGGGGGCGGGTCTGTTTTCGGACTGCACGTTGAAGCTCTTCTTCGTTTAAACAAAAAATGCAGTTTCAACCTAATATATTTGATTATTTTTTTATTATTTTTCTTTATTTTAGCTCCAAACATGACTATTACAATTTTTTGGGAGATTTTGTACCGTTCTAAAATGTGTTTTATTTATTTAGAGGCAAAATATCATAAATTTGACAATCCCATATTCAGCATGTCACCCCGCCTTTAAATAATGTTTTTTTTTTTGGTTAGATGTGTGCGACTATTCTGCAGTCTGCATATCTCTGTGACAACATCTGTTCTGATACTAGTTATGTTGCCTTGTCTTGTCCGTGTTATGACCCAGTTTAACTGCCACTGTGTGCCGGTTTGTGACACATTTAGTACATTAATGTGTAATTGTATACTTCACGATCCTTGAAATATTGTGGTCGTCAGATCAGTAATTTGGTTGAGAGATTAAAGAGCAGTTAGGGCCAAATACAAGTGATACAGACAGGCGATCACTCATCTTCCTGTGCCGAGGCTCTGAAGCGTGTGTCGAGTAATACAGGGGACAGATTGAATATCATATAAAAGCCTGTAGCTCAAGTCTGACAAGATAACGTCCAAAGCTTTGCTGGCGCGTTGCTTCATGTACTGCTTCAGCAAATGGTTCATGATTTGGCACGGCGTTCGAAAGAAAAGGAATAGTGTACGCAGACCCGTATTAAGGTAGTCTGGTTGACTATTTTGGTGGCCTGGGCACCAGGGCTTGAAAACAAATATCTTTTTAAAACGTTCCGTTCTGAACGTTTCAGCCAGGTTAACGTTTTCGTTCTCGGAACTGTTCCACCACCAAAATATTGTCCTGAACCGGTTCGGAACACAAACATTTTGTTCGTTCTTCAAGTTCCTTACATTGTGCAATGTTAAGTTTAGATGTAGTTTATACAAAATATATTTGGTGGACTTTCAAACTCCGAAGCAACTGCATTAACGCTGTTATAGTTGCTTCCTCGTCTGTCCATAAGATGGAGCCCCGGATGCAGTGGTGTAGCCAGAAATCTAAAACAGTGTGGGCCATTAGTGAAAGAGTGTGGACCTATTTTTGACGGGGTGTTTGGGGGTCTGTTAGAAATATTATAGTTATGCATAAAAATATATGTATATATATTTACATATATATACACATCTCCTCATTCCACTGGCTCGCAGACCACAAGTTTGACATTCTCATTACTAAGTGGTCCCGCCTTATCAAGTGTTAGCTTCAGTGCTACTACTCCCTAACATTCCAATGCAGACACCTGCGTTTTCACAAGACAATGCTAGCTTGTTCCACACCTAGCAAGCTAGGTTTCGGAACCTCGCCGTTCTCTCTCCTCGTTGCTCGCCCAAACTTGACGTCCCGTGATTGGTTGGAGACTATCTCACTTTCCTTGATCGCCCAGAAACGATGTTATCCTATTGGCTCATGATACAGTCCTTCAAATACACTCCTGTGTTCTAATTGGATGTTCAATGTGCTGTGATTGGCTAAAAGCCTGAGTTCATGTATTCTATATATCGAAGTGTTTTTGAATAAACCTCCAGAGCGTTTGGATGCACCTTCAACCTGTGTCGCGTCCTTGACGTCTCTCCACTTGCCTTGATCAGATGGACAGTTGGGCTATGTATACTGGGAAATATTAGCTCAACAACAACAATATTATTATTTAACAGGGTCCTCCCCCAAGAAAATTTGAGTTTCTTAGATGCGATTTCATGCATTTTAATGCACTTTAATCAACCACGCCGGACGAGGCAATGAAAAGACGGACGGTCCAACCTAAACCCTTGCAAAGGCAGTAGGCCTTTATATAGGTCATGTTAATAGAGGGAAGAATATAGAATAATTCAGAAGAGAACAAATATTTAGGGCCAGTTTCTTACATAGGCTTACAATGGAGTGAAATACACCTTAAATGTGTTTAATTAGATCTAATATCACCCAATGCTAGTATTATTATTATTATTATTATTATTATTATTTTTATGACAGCTAATATTACAAAATATTCTTTATTATCATATTTTTTTTCTGCCCATTATTATTATTAATTATGATTATTATTACTCAAATATGCAACTGTATAAATGGCCAATAACAGCATTTTATTTCAGAATATAAAATGAAAAACATCATTAGGGCCAAATTGTACTTCATTAATTTCTTGCCCCGTCCCCAGTTGGATTGGTCTTATCCAAGATGGCCCGCGGGGACTTCTTCTTCTTCTTCATTCACATAACACACAGCTGCCGTTGCGCTAGTGTGACGTGATATTGCAAGTAAACAGCGCTCTTAACGAGAGACTTGTTTTTTTTTACTCCGGCGCGTTATTATAAAATAAATAAATTTAAAAATGAGTTGAAAATGAGAGACTTGGATGACGAATGGCAAAAAAACACTGGCTGCTTGCAACGACTATTCTTTTTGGACGTCTGCCGATGTATCCTAACTGCTTGGCGTTTTGAAATGCTGAACTTGCACAAGGGTAGATTAGCCTCGCGGTTCACCCCGGGCCACGGCGGTAAGTCTCCGACACTGAGGAAGAGGAGTTTGATCACTTCTGTAAATTGTTGTAATATTTAATACTGAATTGACAGAGTTTGTTGTTCGACGGGGTGAGTCAGCTCAGCTGACAATAATTTTGGACACCTTTGATACTAGGGTGGGCCAGCTGTCAATCATAGTGGCACCGGCCCACTGCGGCCCTAATGTGGCTACGCCACTGCCCAGATGCATGAGACATGACGACTGACAGTGAAAGTGGACAGAAATCGTCTCCCAGACATAGGATATGCTAAAATATATGGAGAACGAAAAAAACGTTTTTAACGGTTTTGTGGATTTCATAATGTTCCGTTTCTGTTCCGGAACATTTTTCGTTTCCGTTTCCACTCCTTGTAAAATTCTGCTCGTTTTCAGTTTCCGTTTGCCCTGATGGGCACTACACCTCAAGTGCCCCAATGTTCAATTTCAAATGTCTTTCTGACGGGTCAGATCGGTCGGTGTTTGTGTTTTAGAATTAAACATTTTTAATGGGCGGTATTTTTTTTAGGATTAATTGTTTCAATGAATCTGCAAATACAAACATGTTCATTAACCCCCAAATGAGCAAAGTACAGAGTGGCAGTGACATTTACTTTCTCCTTTTTCTTTTTACCCTTTCTCGGCTCAGTTTAAGCCATTTTTTTATCACAATGCAACATGTCGAATTTGCAATGTAATCAGTGATGACAAACACATGAAATAATTTCAAGGAAATTAGCAATATGTACCTTGTGTTTTATTTTGAAATTGTTAAAAGAAGAATAATATCCTATTAAATTGATTCTCCCCGACTTCAACATGTGTCACCAGCAGGTGGCAGGAATTACTGTGGAAATTACCATGGTCGCAGCATGAATGTATGGATGCACGGATCTATGTGTTAATGTATAAATTATCGTCGGCAAGATCATCCTAACAAATGTTTCAATGTTTCCTGACCTTTGAATTGCATCACCACCACGAAAATATATAGTTTGAACACATTTTAGCAAACATATACCTTCGGGCAATCCCCATAGTCCGCTAGCATCGCTGATTTTACTGACACCCCCCTCCCATAAACGATCAATTGAGCCAGTCCGGACTAGCTCAATTGATCGGTTATGGGAGGGGGGTGCACTATATGGCAGAATCATTATATACTGTTACATTTTAATAATTAATTTTACATCAATATTTAACAAGGTCTGGTGTAACTATTTTAAGAGTACAACCATTCAGTGTCCAGTTTCTGTCCTGTGGTGGGCATTTCGCCGCTTGCCTACATGGTTTATGGAGTCCCTAGTGAAAAATCCAGCTTGAGCTGGTAGCTGGTTTAAGCTGGTTTTAGCTGGTCTTAGCTGGTCCTAGCAGGATTTTTCACTAGGGGTAAGGGGAGAGTTTCTCTGCATTTTGTGGTCAGGGTTAGGTCGATTGCTTTTTAAATGCAATCTCTCACAAAGGAACCTGTTTTCTGATTTTAATACCTTTAGGAATCCAATTCGTTTGGTAAGCTTGTTACATACAAAGGTGAAGTAATTCATGGGAAAGTATAAGGATTCCAGTCAGCATAAGTTGATGCTTGCCATTGTATCATGCAGAATAACATCTACCATGTTCTGTAATGGTCATCTCTGTCACCAGGAAATCTGTGTTGTGATTTTAAAGCAGGCTGTCCGATTTGATTCGAGATGTTTTGTCTAAAATACCTTAAACCAAAATCAAGACCGTCATATCTGCAAATACTAAATTTTGATGTTATTTTTGTGTTGGAGTGTCCAAATGTATGCACTTGCCTAATTTTGTTTAATTAATTATTGCACACCCTCTATAAAAATATAACTGTGTTTGTCTGCTATATTACATATTTAACAGAGATTACTAATCCGAGCAATCTTTATAAAGGAAAATCTTGAATGATGAGCGTTGTATACAACATATCCACAACACATCAATACTATGAATATATAAAAAATACATTGACATTCAATGTCCTGTTAGACAAGTTTAGCTAGATTACCTGGTGGTTATATCTGCTGAAGCATGTGTTATCAGACTAGAAACATAAAAGTGTGCTCCCCTCTTCTTCTTCACTTGCCTATGCAGGGATTGCTGGAAGAAATGTGAGTTCCTTCCTTCCTTCTTGTCGTTTAACGTTCTTCTTCTTCTTGTTTAACGTCATCTTCTTGCGTCATAAGACAATACTAATATGGTCACAAGCGCTGACATATGCAATTATGCATGCCATTACAATGGCTGCAACTCTGAATTTCATCCGTCTCAACTCCTCCTCTTCTCCTTACGTTGCACAATGGTGCAAGACTGCCACATCACAATGTCTCTGTCATGCTTAACAAATCATAGTAGTCACAACAGTCCATTATCAGGTACAGCATGTTCTGTATCAGGCTCAATTATCAAAAATATCAACAGCAGGACAGACCTTCACCTCCACTGTAGAGCTGCAATCGATTAATCAATGATAATCGATTATTGAAATAATCGTCAACTAATTTGATAATTGATTAATCGGCAGAGATTAAACATTTCATGGTTTATCCTATTCTCCGCTCAAATGCAATTCTTCCAGTGTCAAGGCCCTAATACAATAAAGACAAAACGTAAGCTTGCGTGAAAGCCCAATATGTTATAATTTAGCCTGTAAGAGTAGGCTCTTTCATGCTATTACTATAAAATGGAGTTGGCGAAACAGCAAAAGGTTTGTATTATTAATATTGCAAACTTTTAATATAGTCATAATTAATGCTAATAAATGTTCAGAATGTAAAGGAAAAATGAGCCGATTAAATGGCAGTAAAAATGGCTGATTAATCGATGGTCAAAATAATCGTTAGTTGCAGCCCTAATATTCTGTCACTTCTTGACGCAGAGACAGGCCTCAAGATACCACATTGAGATGCAGCCCCACAGGATCACCACCAACATCAGTTTCTTCTTCTTCTTGGCTTATTTAACAGTGTTGTTTAACAACGCAAGACACCAATGTGGCGTCGTAAAAAAACAGTACTCCCTTGACTTGCCCGCAGTCCACACCTGTCTCCCATTGAAAATGTATGGCGCATTATGATTAGGAAGCATAAAATACGACAAGACACCGTAGAGTCGTAGACTGTTGAACAATTATGTTGTTTATCAAGCAAGAATGGGAAAGAATTCCACTTGAAAAGCTTCAAAGCTTGGGTTTCCTCAATTCCGTTTACTGACTGTTGTTAAAAGGAAAAGCAGTGTAACACAGTCATTGTCCCAGCTTTTTTTGGAATGTGTTGCTTCCATTAAATCCTCAGTTAATGATTATTTGCAACACAAAGTAAATTTTCTCATTAAATAAATAAGACTTACGCAGTGTATTCCATTGAATGTAGTTCAAAAAGGATTTGCAAATCATTGTATTCTGTTTTTTTATTTATGATTCACAGTGTCCCAACTTTTGTGGTGTTGTATGTTTGTACCAAAAATATATTAAAAGTAATAAACGTGGCACTCGGTGGCAGAGTGGTTAGAGAGTGCCTCCCCCGGCTTCTCTGCAACGTCTTCCCCCGACTCTTCATCCCAGTTTCTAAATTAATCCTGTCACTATGTCTCTCAATAAAAAAATGAAAAATGGTGCTCGCGCCCAAAAAATAACTTAAATATATATATATATATACATTTCCCTTTTTACTTGTACTCATTTTCAACATAAAGTATGTTGAACTACCGGCACTTACATTTCCCCCCAAAAAAACGTGTTACTGTTTAGATTATATATGTTTCAAAAATGATAGAATCGCAGCCACCCTGCTTGGCAGGAGTTGTCTCCTGCTCTTGGCGCGGGGTGGTTGGCATGCAAGTCACTCCCTTCAGACGGCATGTAACTGAGAGAGTGCTGCGTGTTCAAGACCCCAAGGGCTTCACAGGGTTTTCAAGTGGGCACCCCGTTTCGTCAATTAGCCCACGACACCTCCACGGGCCTTGACAGCCGAACCAGCATCCAGGAACTGCTCCCTCCGCCCTTGAAGTCTCCATCACTCAGCCCTGACCCCCTTCTGCTCTCAATGCCTGTGCTCGCCACTGCTCGCTTCTCTTCAGCCACAGCCACCTAGATGCAGTCTCTGCCTGCTTCGCGATGGTGTTTACTAAATTTTTGCGTGTTGCACCTCTGACCCCAAGCATCCCTAGCGCCCTCTAGAGTGACTGGCCCGGAAAGCCCCTGCAACCAACCAACTCTCCACCCCCTCTGCTGACCATCAAGGATGAGGGACTGGTTTTTCCCTAGCTTGCGCTCATGTGCCTCCTCAACCCTTTCCTCCCAGGGGACCATCAATTCTATTAGGGCGACTTGTTTTGTTGTCCGAAACCAGAGCACAATGTCAGGTCGGAGGTTGGTTGAAGAAATTTCTTCTGGAAACTTGAGTTGCCTCCCCAGATCCACTCTCATTTCCCAGTCCTTTGCCGTGCCAAGGATCCCCGCACTTTCCCCATGTTTGTCCGCCTTCTCTCCAGGCCTGAGGAAGCCGATGAAACGGGGCCCTCTGCCCTGGGCCGTAGATCCTTTCCGTTTCCTCTCCTTCTCTAATCCCTCCGCCAGTCGCGCCAGCACCTGGTCATGGCGCCACCCGTACCTCACAAAACGCACAAAAGGGGTCCTCGGTCATTTACCATCTCTGGAGGTTTGTTGTGAGTGTGGGTGAGTATGGACACCGCAACAAGATCTATGGGGCTGCCATGCAGATACACACACCCACGGCAGCACGGAGAGGTGTCAGTGCTCGCCGAGTTCCGACTTTCCACCTTGAAGGCCGGTAAAAAAAAAAAACGGTTTACTGCCGGCATCATCGGGACGGCAAGTCATTCATCAAGGAATGCTCTGCCGTCCTTACAACAACTTTTGCGATGCGCTTCCACGTGGATGCTACATTTTGAAGTGCGGTGAAAAATCGGTTTGCGTTTTCCCACATCGTGTGGACGAGGCATTAGATCACTTTAAAATGCAATCCCAATACATCAAGCCAACAATTCCATGCATTCCAAATAAAATGGAGCTCTATTAATGTGACTGGTGTGTCAAATGACAGCAGGGATGATGCCTTTATGAAAGGGGGTCTGCTGCATGCACATTTACAAGATACAACAATGGCCTCAGAACAATTGTGAAAGTGGCAGGGCTCCGAACCGGTTCAAGGAACGAAAACTGAAAACGAACGAAAATTTATGGAATTATCAGAGGAGCGGAAACAAAAACTAAAAAAGACTTCTTCAACTGTTCCGGAACAGTAACGGAACATTATGAAATCCACCAAACCTGTTAAAAACATTTTTTTTGTTCTCTATATATTTTAACATATCCTATGTCTGGGAGACTTTTCCGTCCAGTTTCACTATCTGGGGCTCCATCTTGTGGACAGACGAGGAAATGAATCTAATGGCGTTTTTTCCACATTAAAACAGTAATAGAGTTGCACTGAAGTTTGAAAGTCCACCAAATATATTTTGTATAAACTATATCTAAACGTAACATTGCACAAAATAAGGAACTTTAAGAACAAGTGAAATGTTTGTGCTCCGAACCGATTCAGGACCGATATTTTGGTGGCGGAACGGTTCTGAGAACGAAAACGTTAAACATAGGCCTGCCAGAACCGTTCAGAACGGAACGTTTTTAAAATAATTTAGTTTTTAAGCCGTGGAAATTTGATGTAATCCCCCATCTCATAAAATGGGTTCCAGTCAGGGCTTTCAACCAGGGAACAGAAAATAAACTAGAAACGTTATTATTTTTCATGTCCTGGAACAGGAACACTGTTTAAAAATAATGGTAACCGGTTAATACCGTTTTTTGTCGAAACGTGGCGCGGTCTGTCCCATAGGTGTCCGCTGCTCCACCAGTCTCTACCATCGTGCGTCTTCCCTTCCCAGCTGTGCCCAGGATAAGCATCAACTTGCATTAAAATTTCATCTTGTGTTTCAGCTGACAGGAACTAAATAAACCGCTGAGGGAACAATATTTACTTGTTCTAACCGGTTTGGGAACGTCAATTTATTGGTGGAACTCATAATTGGAAACGTTATAATTGCATTTCTGTCCGGAATGATCCGATTGGAAAATAATGTCTGTTCAGAGCCCTGGTTCCAGTTATAGTTAACTTGTATATGTAGTACATGTCGTTCATGTGTGTTCAATGTACTGTACAAACAGCTGCCAGGTGTGATAGACATCCCACGGTCGACAGGCAGACCCTCTATAAATAGGGCTTGGGTCAAGGTAGCGTATGGGAGACTGATAAACAGACATGGAAAAGACACTTGCTTTTCTGCTGCTGCTAGTTGCAACAGGTAGGCTCACACATTACACATAATCAGGCCATTATAGGCTTAAATTAGCTGTTTTTCATTTTCATTAATTCATTTCATTTTCATAGAAAACATCTTGATGGCTCGCAGTCAGGACATGTGAAATGCTAGCAGGGAATGCGTTAGTCTTTGATTAGCATGTTTTGAAAGTAGAATGACTAATACTCGCAGGCAAGTAAAAGTCAGTCAACTTTGGTTCTACTTGTGCAGCAAGGGTTAAAAGGTCATATTCAAATTTGGAAACAGTAATTGAACTCACAACTAAAGGCTGCACAGCCGATAGTGGTAGGCAATCGACTGGTTTTTATCGGACACATCTGAAGAAGAAACTTTGGTGAGGGTTTTTTCCCCACAAGAGATTCCGTGATCGTTCTAATTCTGCAGTATTGATTTAGTAAATTATATAGTAGCTGATATTGTAGATTATAAAGTATCTGATAGTTTATCTTGTACCTAGTATTACAGTGCATATGTAGAACCAAAACATGGCAGAATTTTCTGGAATGGTATTACACATGTCTCTGTAACAGAGCTGAAGCTTGCGTGAGTTTGGTAGAAAATCTGCAACTTGCGCCACATGATTCTATCGATGGCGCCACTAGACCTTCGAGTCGGACTATCGTGGCCGTGCTTCCAAGGATTTCAGGATGTTACAGGATGTTACTGACACTAACGATTCCTTGTTGTCTAGTTTGTGGCTGCGGCACTCCCAGCTATCCACCCAGAGACAGCAGAGTGGTGAACGGAGAGGAAGCACGACCATATAGCTGGCCATGGCAGGTACTGCAGACCATCATACAGGCAGAGGATGTGGGCACTTTTGGATTAAATTGAATCAAATCATTTAATTGGGGACACATTCAAAGTTTACCAGACTCACTGACTCCCGGGCACTCGTTTCTCTGCACTTCTTGTTTTTTTGGGTTTTGCCACAACAGTTCCCCAGAAGGGCTGTCAGCTGTATGTCAACCTGACATCTGTACACAATACAACTGATAGTACCAAATCCATGGATAAGAATATAAGACATATTTTCGGTTTTGATTTGTACTGTATATCACAACCTTGTTGTGTCTTCTCAAGGTCTCTGTGGAGACATTCTTCCCTGTGTGCGGAGGCACCCTCATTGCTCCTGACTGGGTTCTGACCGCTGCACACTGCATCACGTGAGACAACCTTTTTATTTCAAAACTCAACTTGCTGACATGTGTGAACAACAGTGTTACCATAGTCATTGGTAAAAGCAGTTTGACTACTGACTGATTACTAACTACTCTTCTCATGATCAAAAGTTGATCATGCCACATGGAGTATGGCACGTTACAATGAGCGTGCAATTTCCGTAGAGCAGGGTTGGCCGACCCGTGGCTGGCATGCCACATGCGGCTCTTAACCTGCTGTCCTGTGGCTCTTTGCCCCCACCCCTTTCCTCCAAAAAATAAAAATAAATAAAATGTGTTTTTTCTTTTGTCAGTTGGTTGAGGTGTACATCATTGGTTAGTAGTAGAGGTGTGTGATTAATCAATTGGAATTATTAATGGATTTTGAAAATATGTATTTAATTGTTCGCTTGTTCCCTTTAGCCCCATGTGCCCACTGCCTCAGCCAGCATGTACTGTATATCTGCACATTATATAGCTCAAATAAGAGCTGTATAACACACACACATATCACTGAGCATATGTGTGTGCATGTGGAACATCCAACTTTCATGAAATCCTCAATTTTTTTTTTCCTGGCTGCTCTAAATAGCGAACAAGCAATTTGCTAAAATTTCTCTCAATTTACAAGCATGCCGATTATTCTGTGAGTGTCATTGTGTTCTCTCTCTCTGTCTCTCCCCCTCTTTCTTATACACGCGCGCGCACACACACACACACTCACCCGGCCTGAATCAAATATTCCCATACTAGCCCCCTGCTCCCAAGGACGATAGGTTATATATTCAACAGCAATGATGATTTCAAATAGCTTTATCTGTTCTGTAATCTGTATATTTATCGATCTGCTCTGTGCTGCCCCACTAATTGATCAAAATGCACAAAACCGCATGAAGGAAATACGCCGAGGACCCCAGAAAATGCTGTGTGTATGTTCATAAGGCCTGTGTGGCGATGTGGCTCTTCGCTCTAACATAGTCAGATTTATGGCTCTTGCCTCTTGGTCTCCAGCTAGTTGGCCACCCCTGCCCTAGAGGAACATAGAAGAACTGCCAACGAACCATCAAGCAAAATATGGCCAGTTGCATGTGA
Organism: Bregmaceros cantori; assembly: GCA_900302395.1. Classification (NCBI taxonomy): domain Eukaryota; kingdom Metazoa; phylum Chordata; class Actinopteri; order Gadiformes; family Bregmacerotidae; genus Bregmaceros; species Bregmaceros cantori. Next base: position 8,733 of record OMKY01059321.1, on the reverse strand, counting down.
CTGCTTTGGAATCTCGTACAGTGATCGATTGTTTTATTGTTGAACTTTAACAATGCCGTTAGGGTACCTGGACGTCTATTCCTTGCACATAATGTATAACTGTTTACAAGCAGGCAGAGTTTCCTGCAACTTTTGTGAAACATTGTGAAGCTAAGATGAGAGGAACGCCCCGTTACGTGGCAATCCCAAAAAGGAATCAACGAAAAAATAACACGATCACCCAAAATCTTGTTATAAACATAAGTAATTTGAAAAGTAATTTGTTTGTTCCATTTTTAAAAGCGTTTTTAACCTTTCCCTCGTTCAATATAAAGTTCAATATTACCGGTAATTGATGACTATACTTATTAAGTAAAGCAAATTATTGTCAAGATATTGCCTCAGTTCTCATGGGCTAAAATTTTTCTAATATTCTAACATGCCTCCCCCAATCTTCCTTTGGGGTCGCAACCAGACAACATTGATTTAGTCTCACAGCAGTCTTCACCAGAGAACTTCCTTCTCTTCAGTATTTCAATCACCCGATTTCAATCAGTGCTGCCATCTACTATTGAACCATCCAGAGTGCTTTGCACAGGGAACGCTCTGGAACAGTTAAGAATCAGAATCAACGTTATTGGCTTTGAGTCACAATACGCACACAAGTGAACGTTGTAACACTATTTAAAAAACAGGTTCCACACGTACCGCATCTCTCTTGGAGAACATGATCTGTACAAGGAGGAGGGCCCGGAGCAGTACATTAACGCCCAGAAAATGATCCTCCATCCCAAGTGGAACAAGAACTGTGCGTCATGTGGGTATGTGTAACATGAATTGATGTTTGAACCATTCATTATGGGATACTTTTTTGGCTTTGTATTCTTTCAATGCAAATATTCTCCACAGACAAAACATGTTATCTACAAATACCTCAAAAGATATATTTTCAGAATTGTTGTAGACACTATTTCTTCCTGACTGAAGAGATTTTTGTAAAATTTCATCATCATTGTTTGACCGTGGTTGAGATGATGGATTTTACAATCTACAATTTACAATCCGTTACGGTCCAGCCGATTTCAAGTCATGTACGTTTAAATTTGTGCCTCTGATTTGATGCAACAATATTTTTGTAAATGTTTTTTCCAGCCCATTTTGAAACTTTATTAATTAAGATTAGCGGAAACAGGTGAAGATGGGGGGCAGACATGCAGGAAATGCGTCGGTGGCGAGATTCGAACCACCGACTCACCGCGCCATTGAGGCATATGTATTGAGGCATATTGAGCTGAATCTGACAGATGTTTCAATATTGAAACCAGTGTTGTCAGTTATTGTAAAAAGTAATCCAATTACTGATTAATAACTGCTAACTAACTACTACAGACTACTTTAATTTCAAAGT
>OMKY01059320.1:0-10076 GCA_900302395.1 Bregmaceros cantori | reverse complement strand
CATGGGGTAGAGGCGGAGCAGTAAACTAGAGATAAGTAAACCAATACTCAGCCTCTTGGTAATCCATGATAATGCCAGCACGTCAAATCGGCATTGACTCGCTGGCTAAATAGGGAAGCCACAGCTGCTAGCAGTCAGCGTTAGCACTACTCTTCTTCATGGCTTCCGCCCGAGACTGGCGCCCAGCGCCTTACGGGCATAGCGCCCTCTAGCTGCAAGTCTCAGGCCACAGCAAGTGGCGCCGGAGCGCCACCCATGACAGTAATCAGCCGCACGTAGGGTATGAATGCATCTTTTCAGTGTAGTCCTTAGGATCTGTGGTGGGAAAAATATTAACATCCTACTAAATGTAATATTTCCCGAAAGGTTCAGAACACACAGCTCAACTCAGATCGGACGACTTGACAATGAACAGTGTTTAATTTCAGCATGGCAAGTTACAATTGATTCACAGAAGTTTTAACAGAAATATGGCTTTGTTCAAAAATGGTATTTGACCAAAGGACAGCTCGGGACAGAGAGACATGGATTCCCCTCGTCCACAGTAACTGTACTGAGTGGAAGCCAGTGTTTCCTTCTTATAGTCACACTTGAAAGACATGCAAATGACATCCTTTTGGTCACATAGACAATACAATACAGGAGGCCATCCCAACGGGAGGCCGTCTGTCCCGTGAACAAAGGTGAGACAGGATGTCCTCCAACGAGGTGGTAAAGTAGCAACACCTCTAAGAGGTTGCCTTTTGTGCCTTAGACAATAGGTGAGACATCAGTTTCCCTCCACAGTGGACAGACGTCGAATCGTTGTTACTAGAGGTGCACCAATCCGATCCTCAGATCGGTGATCGGTGGCCGATCAGACTTTTTTCCAAGGATCGGGACTCGTGATTTTGACCCGATCAGGATCGGTAAATGAGTTGGGGAGCCAAATGACTGTTTATTTACTTTGACTATTATTGAAATTGACAATTGTGCCAAATAGATTGGGTACTACCAATTTTTGCAGGTTCAGAACTCTGTATCAGGACTTGGTAACGGGGATCAGGACTCTGTAACGGAGATCGGGATCTGCCAATCGTTAAAATCAAAGGATCGGGAGCAAAAGTGTGATAGGTGCACCTCTACTTGAGACTTTAACGAGTGACTTGATTGCATCTCTGGTGGTTAGGGAAGATGTTTTACCCCAAACCTTACTCTGTCGAAACGACTACTATGACTAAATACCCCATAACTGTTCTGAACTTAGGGATTTTGGAACATAGGTGTTAACCCTCTTTAGACTAAAAAGCCAATTATTATTATCATCATCATCAGTATTCTATATACCATGACGATTGATTTATTGATTATGGTCATTCTTTCACATTAATCAATGTCTTGGACAGATTGGCCACGCAGACCACTGATTTGACACCTCTGTTCTGGAATGTCTCTGCCATGTTGTCAAGCTATGTAACTCAGGTTGATTTCTGGCCTCTGAAGGGAGACCACCATAGCAGCGAATATGGCGATGGTTTTAACCTGTAAAGCAATATAAAGGCTGTCTTAAAATGTCAATTAACCCGAATCTATGTTGCTGCAATGTGTACACCATTTACTCACATTCAGCACTATAGCTAATTAGCACTATAGTTTCTCCATCGGAAAAAACAAACATGTCCGGGTTAGAAACTGCATCGTTTTAGAATTTAACAAATGGAACTTCCACCATGAAGCTCATTTCGCACTGAACTTGTATTACCTATGGACCCCTGGTAATTTATAATAATTGCGGAGGACGTCTTTCAAAGTTTCATTTGACGTGCGAATGCGCAATGTCTGTGATTTGCGAGGTAATAATTCCACTGCAAGTTACCTACTGTGATTCGGCGAAACACCACAATGGTTTGAATTCTGAATTTGTTTAACTTTATTGATACACGCATGCACGCGCGCATGTGTGTGAGAGTGAAGTCTGTGTATGTTTGTGCATGTGTGGGCGAGCAGAAATATGGCACATCTTTTAAATTGAGCAAAAATGTACCAAAAACCGCTTTTGCTTATCCCGTCAGAACACACAACAAATGAACACAGACGTCAGGGGGTAATTGCAAATGACCAGAGGTCCCCATGTAATTCAATGGCAGCGCGAATTGGGCTATGGAAATATCTTATGTATAACATTCACGATTCTGCCCACACAACGCCATAATCTCTCTGCCTGTGGTTGTCTTCTGGGCACTAACTTTGTTCCCGGCGATCAAAGCGAGCGATTGCCCGGCTAGCAGCGGTTATGTTAGTAACCTTATTTCATATCCACATTGGATCATATCACACCCACCTCAGATCTGTCTCCTGTCTCATATATCTCTCCGATGTTTCTGCATCTCCAAGAACTCCAGTGATGTGTCAAATAATTCTAATTTTTTTTTGTTCCTAGTAATTTATACTGTTGTCAAAAAGTGGTGATGAGATTGTGAATGTAAATTTCTTGTATTGGAATCAGTATTCTATCTCTGTAGGGCTCCGTGCATTACAAGGCGGAGCCCAGGCGACGTATCGTGAAAGACCTGTAGGGGGGGAACTGTAGACACGGTTTAGACGGTAAACATTTAGCTAGCTTGGCAAAAACGTGTCAGTTCTGTTGTTGGCGTGAACACTGTGACCCCGCCCCCTAACTTCAGCTATACCTGAACCCTGCACTCATCATGGACACTCACTCGCAAACTCATGTACCACAAAGGGGAGAGGCTCAAGTCTAACGAATTAATGTAATGAATTTCTGCTAGGGCTTTGAACCGATATTTTTTATTTTATCGATTTGTTACGAACAGAAACGGAATTATAACGATTCCGGCAGGACTCTGAACTGGTTCAAGGAATGATAACGGAAAACAAAAACGAGCGCAATTTTACGTAATTTTACAAGGAGCGGAAACGGAAACGAAAAAAGATTTATTCAATTGTTCCAGAACAGAAACGGAACATTACGGAATTCACAAAACTGGTTATAAAAGTTTTTTTTTTCTCGGTTCTCTATATATTTTAGTATATCCTGGACTATTTCCGTTGCACTTTGACAGTCAGTCGTCAAGCCCCATGCATCTGGGCTCCATCTTCTGGACAGACGAGGAAGCGAATGTAATGGCATTAATAGAGTTGCTCTGAAGTTTGAAAGTCCACCAAATATGTTTTGTATAAAAACTATATCTAAACTTAACATTGCAACAATATAGGGAACTTTAAGAATGAACAGGTTCAGGAACAATATTTTGGTGGCAGAACGGTACAGAGAATGAAAACGTTTTAAATTAAATATAGACCTGCCTGAACCATTCGAAGCGGAACGTTTTAAAAATAATTTGGTTTTCAAGCCCTGGTTTTCCGGTATGAGTTCCACCAATAATTTAATTGTAGAGATACGTATAATATGGCCGCCATGGTGAGTATCTATCATGATACTGGCTACACGGGGATTCAAACCCAGGCCGATTCATAGCAAAAACTTTTAACACTCCCCTGCTTGCCATGCGCCACCAAAGGTTTGCGGCACAAGTTCCATGTGATTTCCTTGTGCTCGGTTGAATGCCGAGTGGCAGTGGCAGAGTGCAAGCTCTTCAATCCACAAAAATACTTCTGAATTCAAGTACTGTGTCCGAAATCGTTCCCTATCCCCTACTCCCTACCCCCATATAGTGCACTCACTTATAGAACACTCAACAGCAACGGCCGAGATTTCGGGCACTAGAGTTGGCGGCGTTGAAAATTATTATAAAATATAATAATAACAAATATCATTATAAAATTCAACAATCATCTCAAAAAGTCAAATGTACTTATTTATAACTATTTGCCGCAGTCGGTCGCTATTTACTCCCACCGTGACATTTTTTTGAAGTTTCAGTCATTTTTAAAACGTCTTGCAATGCATTATGGGCTATATTGCTTCGTCTAGGGCTAGGGTACATTCAGATGCTCACTACTTTTTGTGGTGCATTGTGGGATCCTTTCAGTGCACTATATACGGTACATGGAGAATTCGGACACCCCTACAAAATGTTGTGCGCCCCATATAGTGCACTATATGAGAGAGCGATTTCGGACACAGCCAATCTATGACAATATAACCTGACAAGATAAGATGCCTTCATCACCTTTAGCATAACCCTAACATTAACCATATGGTGGTGTTTATGAAAAAATAATCCATGAGACAAAATAAAGTTAGATCTATTTTAAGCTGAAGTAACCGTAGGACCTACCAAACCTTAACCAAAGCTTGATCTAACTTCATATCCTTTGTGTTCTGTGAATATCTACTGAGATGCGGGCATCTGTCTCTGTCCATGGTGGCTGATTTCTATAAAAGAACTTGGCCTTTCCCCTCACACCCGCATACACACACTGAAGCTCACATCGAGCACCTAGGGTTGGTAATGACGCCGACTATATTACCTCAGGAACAAACTGGTTTCTCCTGTCTTATTCTTTTTGGACAATTCCACTTCCCAGCATGGTGTTCCTTGCTGGAACTTACACAAAGGAAAAACGTCTTTTATTCACGCTCTCATTCACTCACCCGACACACAGATGCAAGCAAAACCAGGAAATTGTTAGCCATGCTTGAGGCCAGGCGGAGTCGTGCCGAGCCGTGAATTCGAATTTAGCTCCCCTTTGCTTAATATTAACATGTAACGGGACATCATGCATCACGTCGTCATGGGATAGACACACATCAAATTAATGTAGCAAGCATTCCAACTGATTTAATTTAAGAGCATTATGTTACATACTTGCAACGTAACATAACTCAAGAATTATACGAATGATCTAGGGTCAACCTCTAGATAAAATGCTAACGGCTAATGTTGTGCAAAATTGACGAAGGGGAAAATATAGGTTCTTTTCAGTGGAGCTTCAATTCCCAGTCTCGAACGCACGTTCGCTTTCTATGGCTCCCAAGCCAGGCTAGACCAGCCTACACACTCACAGCCGACCGCTCTCCCAGCAAATTGTTCAGTAAGCCTAGATATATGTTGTGTATATCTGGATATATAAATATATATATTTTATTATTTTATTTAGTGATAGAGAACATGAGGCCGATTTATAACAACGTATACATTTGATGCTATGCAGTTGGTGTTTGCCGCCGCCGCAGGGTTGGGACATGGTGCGAGCCTCAAACCAAAATGCTGTAACCTACGGTACGGCCAGCGAGCTAAACTAAACTTGGATACAACACACACACACACACACACACTGAGCAAGCATGCTAAGCTAAAGGCAGCTAAGCTAACTTACTAAGCTTAAGGCAGCTATGCTTATTCACTAAGCTACAGTCAGCTAAGCTAACTTGATTACTAATAGTCAAGGCAGGCAAACTCAATCAAGCTTAAAAGAACAGGTAAGCTAACTCGTTGAGCCAAAGCCAGTTAGGCTAACTTGCTAAGCTAGTTCACTGAAACCAGATTATCATTAGCCTATCAAGTCAGAACAAACAAATTGCTCATGCATAGCTTGCGATGAGCGTGCATTTGGTAATGCGAGCAATGCGCAAACGATTCATTTGTTCTGGATGTTTAGGCTAGATTACCATGAAAACAAAAGGATCAGGTGGGAGCGGCAATCTCTCTACCTCTCGCACTGGATTTCCACCGCCGAATGCGCAACGCTGTGCACGGCAACGCAGCACAAAAAAACAAATGTGTTGCAGCCTTCGGAGCATGCCCCGCAGCGCAGCCCATGCAACACAGCCCGTGCAGTGGGCAGCAACACGCAGGTGCACTGTTACAATTGCGTTGCGTTGTGCAGCGCTGCACATTCGGCGGTGGAAATCTAGCGTCACTCTCTTTCAGAACCCCGCAGGGTTCTGCAGAACCGTCTGTCTTGGGTTTGTTTTATCAGTATGTGTGATTTTTATTGTGCTGGACCATGGTATGGAATGTGTGATTTGTGCCTGCTTCAATTCTGTGTCACACCACGGAACCATGAAGCTTTCCAGGGAGAACATGTTTGAAAACTAGCTTAAAATCCCCTCTCTGGGGACATGGGAAATGGATTCTCTGCATGTGGTACAGGGAAATACTTTCTGGGAATTTTACATGGCAGCCTCTCTTTTTTTTTTAGTGTGTGTGTGTTGTGTTGTGTGTGTGTGTGTGTGTAGTTTGGTCCCAGTCCGATATCTGTCTTATCCATCTGCCAATAGGCCGTCAATGACACCGGGATTGTTTCTCAAATCTGCAATCTAAAGGGCTCATGGACTAAGGACTCGCCAAGCGGCGGCGATTGAAGTCCGAAGGCTGGAAGTCTGCGTATTGAGAAATGCCCAGATAATGTGAAGTGGTTTTTTGATAGTTGAACAAGTTGATCTCGAGTCGAGTCTGCTCTTTGAAAGGTAGTGAGCTAAACTTCTAATTCTCTCGTTTGAAGTTTGGTCCATCGACGGGAACTGTATGTCATTAGATAATTTGTAATAGTAAATATAAAATATTTTTCACTTAATTTGAGAATTTGTTAAGAAATAAGGATACATTAAGTACATTCAAATCTGCATTTGTACCATCCAATTGAATTTGTACCTGAACCAATTGAAGACATAAGGTCAAAATCAATGCCTTTGTAAAAAAAGGTTTTCTATTGATTGGATGGCAGCTCTAAAATTGAATGAGTTTAATCCAAGCATCAATTAAAATTGAACAAAATGGGGGTCCGCATTGGCCGAGTTATGGACACCGCACCTAACGCAACCCCCATTCATGTTATTGGCGCTGTGTCTACCGCAGCATCTGCAGTGTTGCGAGTTCGACTACGCTCGTCGACTTGTCTGCAATGTCTGCCCCCGATCTCTTCAACCCAGTTTCCGACTAATCCTATCCAATAAAGATGGAAAAACGGTGCTGACGCCGGAAAAAATACAAAATGAGAACAAATAAAAAAACTTGGTGGTTCTGGTTATTCGACACAAGAGTTTTTGATTCAGACTGAATGAAGAGTTGCAGAAGAATGATGCATAACCAAGACCTCGATTCATCCTGCTCACCAGAGCCACTGGTGGAAAGTAACAAATTACATTTACTCACGTTACTGTAATTATGAATTGCTTTTTATGAGTAATTTGTAATTTTCTGAGTAGTTTTTGAAATGTGTAATTTTTAGTTACATTTTTACCTTAGTACTTTTAAGTCATTACATTTGAGTGCCCTCACATTACTGATTACAAAACATACTGGTGTATGGTGAAACATTTTAATTTGGGCGGAAAGTTAAACTCCTGTGCAGCCTGGCGAGCCAGAACCAACGCATCGTCCAAGCATCGCACATCGCTAGACGGTGTTTTTTTTTAATAATTGAAAGTAGCTTTTACTAATTTTACTCATTACATTTTAAATGAAGTCATTTTGTACTTTTACTCGAGTGCATTTTGAGATGGGTAATTTTACTTTTACTCTGAGTACCATTTAACCAAAGTAAAGACACTTTTGCTCAATTACAATTTTTCAGTGCTCTTTCCACCTCTGACCATAATCATAGACAGGCCGTGCTCGGTTCGAAGAGCCCACGTGATAATGATTGGTAGAGCAGAACTATGGAAAATAATTGAGCATTTCCACCTTTAAAACAGCAGACGACAGGAATCAGAATCAGAAAAAGTAGCTTTTACTCATTTTACTCATTACATTTTAAATGAAGTAATTATGTACTTTTACTTGAGTACATTTTGAGATGGGTAATTTCACTTTTACTCTGAGTAAAAATTTTTTACTCAGTAAAGTAAAGACACTTTTACTCAATTACAAATTTTCAGTACTCTTTCAACCTCGAGATAATGATTGGTAGAGCAGAACTACGGAAAATAAGTGAGCATTCCACCTTTAAATCAGCAGACTACTACAGGAATCGGCTTGTTCAACATCTCACTCAGCCCCCAGTGTTGTCGGTCTATCTTCAGCTCAGTTAAAGGGCCCAGTACTCTGTGCCAGTGCCTGCCTGCCTTTAGCGGCCGCATCCCGTCTCTCGGTTGTGAACAAAGCGTTCTTCTAAGCTCAGTCTATTTTCATCAGGGATGAAGTACTTGTCCATGTTTTTAATGAAACTTGTGTGATGTTCTCAACGGCTGTATACATATTGACATATACTGTATGTTAAATGCGTATGTGTGTATGTATATGTGTATAGAAAAAAGACAGTGATAGACCATGTTAGTGGTTTGTATTGTTTTAGGGTACCGTTTGTGCAACACTGATCCAGAGCGACATTGATAAAATAATAAAATTAGAGCTAGAAAAAAAAAAATGAGTCGGCCTCTTTTTTTCCACATTTTTGCACTCACAGCAGGCTCATGGTGTGAGATTGTTACGCATTTTGTCATCAATGACCATCAGAATTAGCCTGGCGAGCCAGAACCGACGAATCGTCCACACATCGCACACGAATGCAAACGTCTAGCGATGTGCGATGCGTGGGCGATGCATTGTTTCTGGCTCGCCAGGCTACATCAGACTACACTCGTCGCAGGACAATTTTATTGTATTGTTTGTTTGTATTATTTAGCTCATATTTAATTAACAACAATGCAATGAGGGAAGAAATGTAATTGAAGCATGTACATATAAGCCTGTACGTAAAAATAGAAAGAAAGAAGAAGAAGAAAGTAATGCCACTATGTAGGCCATGCACACATTACAAATACTAGAAGCACTCAATGATTGCAAACCTGTGCCGTAGTGGTACAAAAAAATAGTACCTTTAGTGCTAGCAGTATGTGTGGCAACCCATTATCAATGCAAGTGCTCGTAGTGTAGCGGGATTGTGATGGATGCCACTGGCGAACATGCCAACTAAATTTCCCAGTGGCTACTGCGTACCAGAAGTCTGGTCACATGACCGCAATAAGCGCCCAGCGATCTATTGGTAAGTTGGTGATTAAGTATGATTATGTTACTTGTAGGCTACAGAAATGCACCAAAATGTAATCACTTCATTCTTTGGTCATTTCCAACAACTCTACAAACTACTTTAATACAGATCCATGCACAACTTTTTTCAGTTATCTTGGCGACAAACCAACACAACCAAAAATATAACCTGCTTCCACGACGCAACCCAGAGCAGGTAAAAGTGGGGGGAAAAAGGTAGTAGCCACAAAATACATTATTTGGTGCAGCAAAACAAAACGTGAGATGCCAAAAAGATTGACAATATCAAAGCCATAACAAGATGGTGTCAGCTGTCTTTCAAACACAACTTGTGTAAAGGTTTGATTAAAATGGTAAAAAAAAAAAGGTATTCCCTTTTATTTTGATCTCCTCTATGCCAAGAATAAGCTTCCAGCCAGAGCGTTGAATACGCTCACAAAGGATAGGGTAAGGGATTTGTGAACATGGATTCCAGAACATGGATTGAAGGACCACAGTCATGCATGCTTGTGTCAACGTAATGTTTCTGCTCAGTATTGACACAAGAACAGATTAAGAGCATCACAGAATGTAACTGAAATAGCTGATCCGAACAACCAATCATTTATAAAGGAAAATCTTGAAAATGTGCACATTTGTCTCTCTCTCTCATCTCTCTAACCAGTGCTTAATTTGTAAATTACCACGTGCCGGAACAAAATTACATACAACAGCAAGTCGATGGCGACATGGACTCTGGTGCCGGAACGCACGGGAAAACAGTAAAAACGACCCAACGAGTCCTGCACGGGTCCGTTTTTTGAGAAGCACATCACCTGTACCCGCCCACTAACGAACACATATTTGGATTCCCTGAAAACCCCTCTCTCCAAAACGTGCACAATTAAAAAAAAATAAATAAATTGCGTCGTACATGAATGCAAAGTGCATTAGGTTCATGCATGGTGCGCCCAACTCTCCACTTTCTTTGGAGCACATAAACGCACTACTGGTATTGTCTGCTATGTTTTCTTCCCGCTCCGAGTTCACTAATTCACTCAGTACCCTGTCGTTTCCTGATCACTGTTTTCTAACTTCAGGATTTAAATTAACATCCCATCTATGAAGTGCGGGCGAGTGTGGACACTACGACAAGGTGAATGGGGCTGCCTCTTCTTTAACCGCTGGACCACGGGGCCA
>OMKY01059298.1:7098-19020 GCA_900302395.1 Bregmaceros cantori | reverse complement strand
TAAATTATGTTCATTCAGCAGTCTCAGCTCACAGTCAGTAGGATCGGTAGTAATACAGCAGACTAGTAAATTATGTTCATTCAGCAGTCTCGGCTCACAGTCAGTAGGATCGGTAGTAATACAGCAGACTAGTAAATTATGTTCATTCAGCAGTCTCGGCTCACAGTCAGTAGGATCGGTAGTAATACAGCAGACTAGTAAATTATGTTCATTCAGCAGTCTCGGCTCACAGTCAGTAGGATCGGTAGTAATACAGCAGACTAGTAAATTATGTTCATTCAGCAGTCTCGGCTCACAGTCAGTAGGATCGGTACTAGGTAGTAATACAGCAGACTAGTAAATGATGTTCATTCAGCAGTCTCAGCTCACAGTCAGTAGGATCGGTAGTAATACAGCAGACTAGTAAATTATGTTCATTCAGCAGTCTCGGCTCACAGTCAGTAGGATCGGTAGTAATACAGCAGACTAGTAAATTATGTTCATTCAGCAGTCTCAGCTCACAGTCAGTAGGATCGGTAGTAATAAGCAGACTAGTAAATTATGTTAATTCAGCAGTCTCGGCTCGACCTCTCAGCAGTCTTCCTTACTGTATACATCAGTACATATACATATACATCAGAGACCAAGACCGGACAAACTGGAGGTGGTTCCCGGACACCAGCGTGTGGCGGCCAACATGTGGTTTGTATAATCAGGTTGAAAATCCGTTATCATATTATATTATTATAGCATTATCGAAATACTTCACAACAATCTGGGGAAGCTGGTAACAACTAAACGCTGAGATTCCCATCTATGCAAAACATCGGAACAGCGGCGTTAAGGCCAAACGGAGACAAGCCAAATAGCAGCAACAGTATCTATGCTCGGATCCAGTTCCACGGGAATTTACTCAAATGGTTCTACACAGACATTGGTAATTGCAGTGTAGTGCCAGGGCTAATCGATCAACATCGGCTACCGAGCGTCTGAAGCGGGGGAACGGACATGCAACAGCCGCGGTGGAGGCCTCTTGCGCGCCGGATGGCGGGGAACCCCACCCGACGACGCCCCGGCGTTCTCAGAGTCTATGAGCCCAGTCTAGTGTCAACACGGAGAGGAACGTACGAGTGGTTGTGGTTGAAGTAAGGATAACTAAAACAAACGCGCCCATTTGACAGGGCCAGGGCCAAACAGAAGGTTGAGTTTCTCTGTCAGGGTGGATTCTGGTGGGTCCGGCCAAAACTTGACACAGTCAAAAGTAATCTTAGTACTCTTCTTAAAAGTTAGATTATTGACTACATCATTTTAAAAGTGGATTAGTTTAGCCACTTACCTACATAGTGCACTCACTATATAGTCCGGTAACGCCCGCATTCCGAAGCCTCTGCATTCCAAATTTAATTTTGGCATGAAGTGTAAATCCAAGAAACAATCTGCTAATTACCTGCACCGGGGCTGCGCCGCGAAGCAGGTAATGTTTTCACGGTCGTGTTGGTTTGTTTGTCCTCAAGATAACTGAAAAAGTTGTGCGCAGATCTGGATGAAATTTTTTACAGTTGTTGGAAATGACACACGGGAGAATTGATTCAATTTTGCTGGATTTCTGTAGCCTATGAATAACACAATCATACTTAATCACCAACTTATCGATAGATCTCTGGGCGCTTACCATAGTCACATGACCAAACTTCTGGGTCATAGGGGCTGCTGGGAAATGTAGTTGGCATATTCACCGGTGGGAATACAGTCTATGGGGAGTTAGTAGCTATGGGTAGTAGCGCAGTTGCACTACTCGAGCACATTGATAATGGGTTGCCACATTTTTTGTAGCACTACGGCGCGGGTTTGCAATCTCTGAGTGCCTCTAGTTTTGTAACTAAAAAACTCTAACCCTAACCTAATCCTAACAAATTGAGCGGATCGTTTCTGGGATTCTATCGGAATCACTGGAGTTTGGGAACAGTGAGTGTGCCCCATATAGTCCAGACTATACTCACACTACTCACTCACACGTAACACATGGAATCTGGGAAAATTCATCCGTTCAAAATGAACATTGCGTTAACACAAAAGGATCGGATGCGGCGGCGTGCGTAGAAACATTACATCCCCGATGCCTCCCGTTTCAGGGACACAACTATCAATTTTCCTCTCTCTCTTCCTCTGTCTGCCTCCCTGTCTTTCTCTTTCTATATGTCTACCTTCCCTTTCTTTTTCTCTCTCACTGTCTCCCTGTAACAGAGACGCAAGTCTGTATCCACTATCTACACCCAGGGGGCGTTAGGTCTATTCTACTAGTGGACAAGTCTGTATTCACTATCTACACCCAGGGAGATTTAACATTAACCATTAATCCCTGCCCATTAACCAATTATCACAATAGTTGGCGATTAATAGGTGTGGTGAGTTGGTAGAAAAAAGGTTGAGGACTGTATATGACCCATACATGTTGCAGTGTGGAGCTACCCTCTGGATTATATATGTGAGTTAGCCTCTCAATTATAGGTACATGGTATAGATACGGGCATGGGAGTTAGGGTGAATGTTTCTGAGTCAGCATAGTGCGGGAGTGGGCCATTCTGGCATACTTGATCTCATAATGATGACCAGGCAGTGGGGAGCTGCCGGTCAGTTTGACAGTAGCTGGTAGCTGGGGAGCCCCTCTCTGACACTTTTGGGTATCGATTCAGACTAGAGCCCGCCCGCTCCCGCAGTGTTCAGTCCCGCGCCCGCCCGCGTCTCGCAAAAATTTTTAATTTTAGTCCCGCTCCCGCCCGCAACTAAAATAATTTGTCCCGCGCCCGCCCGCAAATCCCGCAGGATTCCGCGTTCCGAGTCGGAACGGGGTCGGCTTTGGGCAATAGGCGAACGTCGGAACTTCCGTTAATACACCACTCTTTAGACCAGCATGTACTTCTGAAGTTTGGTATATTTTTCCATTAGATGAGCTCTTGCTTAGTCTCCTGAGTCATGATCGGGAGAGCAGAGCCGAACACGGAAGAGCAGAACGGAATCTGATTTGTTTTTCCCCGCAACTTTATTTAAAATGTAAACAAGCAACACGACCAGGAATGGTAGGCGTTAGATCGGAATCGGATACAAACGCTATAAGTATCCGATCCAAATAGGTCGAAGAGAAGCCGCATGCTCGCAAGCTAAAATGTTTTTAGCTTGCGGGACTGCGGCTCAATTCCGCTCCCGCCCGCACCCGCACTCCTCTCGCTGAGTCCCGCCCGCCCCCACAATGAGCTTTCAATTTTTGTCCCGCGTCCCGCAATTCCCGCGGGACTCCCGCGGGAGTGCAGGGCTCTACTCCTAACAAGCTGATTAATCGTTTCATCCTCCGTTCAAATGAGTCGCTCCTACGCTTGCTGCGTGGTATATTATTATTGTTAATAGTGGATTTCTGCAGCAGTTTATTAATCTGTTCTTTCTCGTGCTGAACCAACAAAATGTCAATTTAAAGGGTGTGCATGCGCCGCAGTAGCTCAGTCTGTTAAGACAGTGAAGTTAAACTGGCCTTTTTACTTGAATGGATATCTAATATCTGTAGGTACTTGTTCAACTAGCCAAGATTGATTTCCGCTTTCCTCCAGTCCTCCGTTAAAGAAGTTAAAGGAATCGATCAAAACCAATTATCATACTTTCCGCACTATAAGGTGCACCTAAAATGCATTCATTTTCCTAAAATAACGAGGTGCGCCTTATAATCCAGTGCGCCTTATATGTGGATTTTTTTTCTGGTTATGATTACTGACCTAAAAGTGATTTATGTGGTGCACGCCGCTCCTGTGAGTGCTGGTGCTCCATTGCAATGTGTGAGTAGGGCCGCATGACACCTCATGTATTACTGCGTGCAAGGCCGCAGAGTAATACGTGCCATTCTTCACTATAGTATTATTGTTTGTAATAAAATAAAAATGTATAGTCATCGTATATATTTACTGCTCATTTATGGAATCGGGCAATTTGTTGCATATACGGCCCATGCGCTGAGCGTCACGTGTTAAACACACAAAAAACACACGTATAGAGGTATTGTGAATGTCATTTGTGGTTATCTGTCCTGCTCATCTATGTTTTTTTTCTTCCAAAGACTGCTCGTCGGGGGTGCGCCTTATAATCCGGTGTGCCTTATAGTGCAGAAAATACAGTAAAATAACAATTACGGTAATCAAAACCGCTAGGCCGAGATTGAGATTGAGAATCTCAATCTCCTCTTTTCTCCAGCCCTACGTTAAAAGAGTTCTGTTAACCGATCAAAACTAATTACCATTAACAACAACTAATCAAAAACTATTTTTTCAACAAAGCCGAGATCAAGATTGATTGAAAGTCTTAATCTCTCCTCTTTCTTCTCTCTTCTTTCCAGTCCTCCATTAATGGTGTTCTGTAAACAATGCCAATTACTGTCCATAACTGGGCAATCAAGGTTGAAAGGCAGTTAGTTTAACACCCGCTATATTTCATAAAATTAAAATCTAAAAAAAAAAGAATCACTTTTGTGAAGCGCCTCGAGGCAGCTTCCGCTGCGATTTTGGCGCTACATGAAAATCTTGTTTTGAGTTGCACTACACAGCACAGATGTGATGTATTTTAAGATTTCCCCAGGGGCATCCAGCGAACGCGAAAAGCATCGTGACTAGAACTAATTCAAGGGCTCAGAACCTGACCTTCCCGATACACAGGTCCAGTTTCTCAGCCCTCGCATCCGCCACGGCTGTTGACACCCCAGGGTATATGCACGGGCCGACGACTGTCTGAATCCATGCCCATGAGTGTCGGAGAGGGGGCCCCTAGCGTAGTTAGACACAGTGAACCTATGGATAGACGCACCTTAATTCTTGTTCACCCTGACCCCAGTGAGCCACTAGCAGAGACACACCCCTCCAATGGAGCCAAGCACAGCAACATTTTGATCCTGGTCCAACAACACTGAACTGTGACGTTTCGACCAAAAAACCATACGTCATAACGGTGCGGAGTCAAGAGTGCACTTCCAAACACCGACAGCTTTGTCGCATGTCTCCCCCCTTCTTCGCCCCTTTCAAGCTAATCCTGAATAAAGCTGAAAATGGTCCGAATGGGCAACGAAAAAAGGATCCGCCCATCTAGTCATCCATCTATAAAGACGCACAGGTGTACTAATCGGCACACCCTTGGAGTAAAAAGACAAATGTGTAGCTTTGATTTATGAACCAAGGAGAGACTGTGGGCGGAGCGCGGCCCACCACGCCGCTCTGCGTGATGATACTGTGACATTAATAAAGAGGCGCTTTTCCTCCTCCAGGGCCTAATAATTAATATAACCGGACCGTCGGGGGAGCCTGACATTTGCGTTGGTGTTCTGGTGGAATCCTAAGTGCTAGCTAATCAAGTCACTGCGCTAAAACACCTGTGGGATCGGACACGTCCTGCGTTCACTGCGCTTCGGAGCACAACTCGGCACTTTCATTACCCAGTACCCACCATTTTAAAGTATTTTTAAGAGGAAACTTAAGACACATTTATTTAACCTAGCTTGTAACTAAGTACACTGGCACTTAGATTTATTTACTAGTCTTTGCTTTCATTTTAACAGCATTTTAGTTAGTTTTTATTATGTATTTATTTATTAGTATTACCATTACTATCATTTTATTTCTATAGCGGTGAATATTTATATTGTTTTTAATTCTTTACTTATTCATTTATTTTTATTTATTTATTTATTTTGTACTAAAATCTTTCTGACATTAGTACTCTAGCGTTTCCTCTTGCTGTACATCTTCGGTGCCAAGCCTTGTCTCTCATTTTAATGACAAATCACTTGCCTGTGTGTGTGTGCTCCTGTATTTGTATGTGGGTATGGTTGTTTTAATGGGTTGGGAAGGTTGGGGATCGAGTGTTCCTTTTGTTCTCGTTGTTTTGCTTTGTTTGTTGCTGTAAAGCACTTTGAATTACTCTGCATGAAAAGTGCTATATAAATAAAGTTTGATTTGATTTGCAAGTCATTACATTTGGACTGATGTTTAGTAGTCCAATAAATGAACATTAGCATGACTGCATTTTATCATTTTATCAAGTAACATCAAGACTTCACCCATCACTTTCCCATTCAAACACCAAAATCCTTGTCCTTTGTTACGTCCCGCATAGATTCCTGCAATGCACTTCTTACTGGACTCCCACACAAGCTCACAAACACACTAAAAATAATAAATAATAAAATAAAAAAATAAATAATAAACTCTGCTGCCCGGATCATCACCCACACTAAATCATACAACCATATCACCAGTGTACTCCACCAGTGTACTCATCCAACTTCATTGGCTCCCCATCCTCCAACGCATCCAGTTCAAAAACATTCTGCTCACCTATAAAGCTTTCCACAATTCCGCTCCAAACAACCTCTGCGACCTTGAGAGTACACTCCCGGCCATGCCCTGTGCTCATCCTCCTCTGGACTCCTACTCACCCCCACTTTCCGCCTCAGTATCATGGGCGCCCAAGCATTTAGCCGTTCGGCGCCCAGGCCCTGGAACTCATTACCCCAACACAATCTCTACCTTCAAGACCAACCTCAAAACACACCTTTTTAAAATTGCCTATTCACTGTAATTGATGTTTGTTTGATGTTTGTTTCTTCTACTTCATTTTGTTGTCATTTATTTTATCCTTTTGTAAGGCGACCTTGAGTGCAAAATGTATTATTATTATTATTATAAATAGTCTGTACAAATGACATCTAATCTAGGTCAGCAACAAACAATCATTTTGATCATCCATTAATCAGCCATGTGCGTTTAAACAATTAACCTATTCTTTGTTAAACATCAAGATGATTCGAGTGCCTGAGACATCCAGAGATGGCAAAAGTACCAGCATTTCTTACTTGAGAAAAATACATTTGTAAAAAAAACAACTCGAGTAAGACTACAAAGTACTGATCAAAATATCTACAAGTAAAGGCTGAGAAAAGTACTCAAAAAGTATTTTTGAAAATAAAAAGTATGTGCTCTAAAATGCACTCAAAAGTATTTTTGTAAGTATAAAGTGCAAAACCTAAATTTGCCTTTACACTTTACAGGTGATTTTTTTTTTTTTGACGGGCATACCCAGAGACTACATGAAAACAACTTATCAACTGCTACTGTACTCAGTGCATTCACGCTATACATGTACAGTATGTCACAAAACTGTGCTCAGAGCATTCACGCTATATATGTAGAGTATCTCACAAAAGTTGAGTACACCCCTCTGATTTCTGCATTGTTTAAATTGCGTTTTCATAGGACAACACTGAAGTAATGACACTTTGATACAATGTAAAGTAGTCACTGTAGAGCTTGGATAGCAAAGTAAATGTATTGTTACTTCAAAGTAACTCAAAATACAAGAATGAATGTGTAAAATGCTGAAAACAAAAGCGAGTGCACCCCAAGTGAGAAACTCAAAATTAAGCCAAAATTGGATCCAATTCGGCATTTTTCCACCATGTGTAATGCGACTTGATAGTGTAACAAGGTTTCAGGTCGGAGCAGGTGTATTAAATTAGGTATTTTTACTCTCATACTGGTCACAGGAATTTCAAACTGGCAGCATATGGCAAAAAAAAAAATAATAATTACAGCTCTGCCTAAAGATTGCTTAGGTTATAAGAAGATTGCCAACACCCTGAAACTGAGCTACAGGATGGTGACTAAAGCCCAATTCGCACTGGACTCTTATTACCTATGGACCCCTGGTAATTCGGAATAATTGTGGAGGACGTCTGAGTTTCATTTGAAGTGCGAATGCGCGATGTCTGTGATTTGCAAAGTAATAATTCCACTGCGAGTTACCCGCTGTGATTCGGCGAAACAACACAATGGATTGAATTTAGAATTTGTTTAACTTTGTTAATACACGCACATGTGTGTATACATGTGGGGAAACGAAAATATGGTTATTTTATGTTATAATGAGCAAAATACAGGCTTTTACTAATCCCGTCAGAATGCGCGACAAAATAACACAGAGGTCAGGGGGGAATTGTGAATTACCAGAGGTCCCCACGTAATTCAATGGCAGTGCGAATTGGGCTTTAGACTATACAGCAGTTTGAGAGGACAAGTTCCATTTAAAACAGGCCTCGCCATGGTCGACCAAAGAAGCTTAGTGCGTGCCCTCAGCGTCATATTCAGAGGTTGGCTTTGGAAAAGAGGCGTATGAGTGCTGCTAGCATTGCTGTTGTATTTTAAGGTTTCCCCTGGGGTGCCCAGCAAAAGCGACAAGCTTGAAGGGGTGGGGTGTGGGGTCAGTCTGTCAGTGCTCAGACCATGCGCCGCACACTGCATTCAATTGGTCTGCATGGCTGCCGTACCAGGAAAAAGCCTCTTCTAAAAAGATGCACAAGGAAGCTTGCAAAAGGTTTGCTGAAGACAAGCAGACTATGGATATGGGTTACTGAAACTATGTCTTGCCTACAGTCGAGCACAGTGGTGGGAGTGTCATGGTCTGGGGCTGAGTGCTGGGGCTGAGTGCTGCTGGCACGGGGGAGTTACAATTCATTGAGAAAACAATGGCTGTGTCCGAAATCGCTCCCTAACCCCCAGATAGTGCACTATATGGGGTGCACGCCATTTTGTAGGGGTGTCCGAATTCTCCATGTACCCTATATAGTGCACTGAAAGTATCCCACAATGCACCGCAAAAAGTAGTGAGCATCGGATTTACCCTAGATGGAGCAATATAACCCGAGGTTTTAAAAAATAATCTAAACTTCACAAAAATGGCACGGGGGGAGTAAATAGCGACCAACCACAGCAAATGTGTGATACATGTAAGTGCCTCTGACTTTTTGTGATGATTTTTGAATTTTATAATTATATTTTATAATCATTTTCAACGGCACCGACTCTAGTGTCCGAAATCTCGGCCGTTGCTGTTGAGTGCACTATAAGTGAGTGCACTATATGGGGGGTAGGGGATAGGGAGCGATTTCGGACACAGCCAGTGAATGCCATCATGTAGAGTGGAATACTGAAGCAGAGCATGATCCCCTTGCTCTGTAAAATTATTGCCACGGAGCAATAATCCAACACAATAGCGACCGCAAGGCCCAAACACAGCTCCATGACGACCACTGCCTTCCTAAGGAAGCTGAGGGTGAAGGTGATGGACTGGCCAAGCATGTCCCCAGACCTAAACCCTATTGAACATCTGTGGGGGATCCTCGAACAGAAGGTGGAAGAGCGCAAGGTCTCCAACATCCACCAGCTCCGTGATGTCATCATGGAAGAGTGGTGGAGGATTCCAACATCGACCTGTGAAGTTCTGGTGAGCTCCATGCCTAAAAGGGTTACGGCAGTGCTGGAAAATAATGGTGGCCGCACAAAATACTGACTTTTGGGTTCAATTTTGGCATTTTCATTTGGGGTGTGCTCACTTTTGTTGCCAGCATTTTATACATTCATTGTTGTATTTTGAGCTCTACAGTAACATTGTATCAAAGTGTCATTTCTTCAGTGTTGTCTTATGAAACCATATGCTCACTTTTGTGAGATAGTGTAGTCCTACCATGTCGTTGCAGAATAAAAAAAAGAACAGCCCTGTTTTGGGAAAAGTAAGGAGTAGAAGTACTAATGAAATAAGAAGTAATCACAGAAAAAAATATTTCTAAAAGTAGAAATTCTACTTAAGTACAGGTATTTGTACTTTGTTAGCTACCATCTCTGAGGACGCCCATAGAAGTCTCACAAAAAAAGCACATGCTTATTACTAACACCAAAATACACTTCAAAAATCCAATAAAAATTATCAGCATTTTTTTCATTGAAATTGAGATCGTTTTTTACATAATCCAGTGTTTAGTGTGGACATATTTTACAGAGAATATTTGGTGGAGCTTCAAACATCAGCGCCAATTTCTTAGTGTGAAAATGTTTGGCACAGAAAGGGTTTAGCAGAAACGTCATGGATATGTATACATTTTTGAAATCTCACCAGCTCCACTTATTGCAGATTGCGCAGCAACGTTAATTGAATATCTTATTCTTGGGTGTTCATTTCTATTTGTATGTGTGCGTTCTTACTCATGTCTGCCTTGGCAGCCCGCATGTAGAAGGCCAGCTCGGAGAACAGCGGCCCATTTTCACTTGGCTCCTGGGGGTGAAAGGTCACAGGTCAGCCAAGATCAGCTGCAAGGACAAAAGTGGGTTACGTGGTACCCAAATTATCCAGCAACAGAAACCATTGTCAATTTCAATACTCAAAAGTAAATCAACACTAATCTTCAAACTGTTCATTTTTAACCAGGGCTCCAAACAGGTTCAAGGAACGAAAACGGAAACCGAAAACAAACAGAATTTTACAGAATTTCATGAGGAGCGGAAACGGAAACGAAAAAAGATTTCTCAACTGTTCCGGAACAGAAACAGAACATTATGAAAAACACAAAACCGGTTAAAAACGTTTTTTTCTGTTCTCTATATATTTGAACATATCCTATGTCTGGTAGACTATTTCCGGTTGTGCATCCATCCAACTTTCACTGTCGGTCATCAAGCCCCATGCATCTGGGGCTCCTTCTTGTGGACAGACGAGGGAGCGAATGTAATGGCGTTTTAAACCGGTTTTCACGTTAATACAGTTGCAAGTTTGAAAGTCCAGCAAATATATTTTGTACTAACTATATCTAAAAACGTAACATTGCACAATATAAAGAACTTTTAAGAGCGAACAAAATGTTTGCGTTCCGAACCGGTTCAGGACTGTTATTTTGGTAGCGGAACAGTTCCGAGACCGAAAACGTTAAACATGGGCCTGCCTGAACTGTTCGGAACGGAACTTTTTAAAAATAATTTTGTTTTCAAGCCCTGTTTTTAACAGTCCTCACACTAAATTGTGTTGCTATGTTGTTGGACGAGCAAAGTTTTGGTTTACAAAATCAAATGTCTTGAACCTCGTTTGGGTCCCTTGCAGGGCTTGAAAACGGAATTATTTTTTTAAAGTTCCGTTCTGAACGGTTCAGGCAGGCCTATGTTTAACGTTTTCGTTCTCGGAATATTGGTCTCCAAAAATATTGGTCCTGAACCGGTTCGAACGCAAAAATTTTGTTCGTTCTTAAAGTTCCTTATATTGTGCAATGTTAGGTTTAGATATATTTAATACAAAATGTATTTGGTGGACTTTCAAATTTCAGTGCAACTGTATTAACGCCATTACATTCGCGTCCTCATCTGTCCACAAGATGGAGCCCAGGATGCATGGGGCTTGACGACTGACAGTGAAAGTTGGATGGATGCACAACTGGAAATAGTCTCCCAGACATAGGAAATGTTAAAATATATAGAGAACAGAAAAAAACGTTTTTAACCGGTTTTGTGGATTTCATAATGTTCTGTTTCTGTTCCGGAACAGTTGAAGAAATATTTTTTCGTTTCCGTTTCCGCTCCTCATAAAATTCCATAAAATTCTGTTTTCGTTTCCGTTCCTTGAACCGGATCGGAGCCCTGGACCCTTTGGCTATGCTCAACAAAGTTCAGCGTTCACACATGGGAGTCAAGATAGGTATGCATTTCAACTGCGGGCTTTGCAAACTTCCTCGGGAGTGGCGTCCCGTTTTAGCTTTGTGATGCTGCAGCTTAATCACTTTCCTGTTGGGTGTGGTTTGAACGACTGTCCGGACCTCCCTATGGGGGGGTTCAGTGAAGAATCCCAATGTATGCCTCCTTGTCTCCATAGATGCCTTGCCGTCAGGTCTTTGAACCGGTTCAAGGAACGAAAACGAAACCGCAAACTTTTAGTATTTTCCAGGGAACAGGAACAAAACCGGAAACGTTATTATTTTTTATGTTTTGGAACAGGAACACTTATTTTAAAATAGTGGTAACCGGTTAATACCAGTTTTGAATGAATGAATGAATGAATGAATTTTATTTAACGACAGACAGTACAGAGCAATTAATCGATGCA
>OMKY01059291.1:0-14448 GCA_900302395.1 Bregmaceros cantori | reverse complement strand
AAGATGGACATTGAGTTGGTGTGGTCAAAGCGACAGGTTTCAAATGTGTGACGAGGCTGAAGTGGTAGGCTGTGTAGTGTTCCATTTTCACTCTAATGGTCTGTTGTACGTTAACCACAAGCCATATCTTCCCACGGAGACATTTTATTGATGAGTGCCACTCTGATTCCTACAACACTCCACATTGTCAGCACAAATGAAGCACTCCTGTGGACGGCAGCATGAATCATTTAGTCTTCAGTCCGAGATGGAGGACGTTCTTCCTGATTTTAGTCTTCAGTCTGGGATGATGATTGTTCTTCATGCATACTTTGTGCCTACTTTTGATTTGTAATGGCAATAGGGCTACAGCTATTCAATATTTCCATATAGATCTGGAATTTCATAAAAATATAATCATCTTATTTTTTTCTTAAATGCATTTTCACGAAAAGTCCTACAGTCCTTGTGCTTGGCTGCTTAGTACATTTTGTAAGTAGAGTTATGCAGTATGAATGAAGGCATACCCCCGAAACGCACTAAAAGTATTAAAACGCCACATTTATTCTGACTAATCGGCTGCTCTATGACATCGCAAGTCGGTGCACCAACGAAGAAATCGAACAATAATCTGACTTTGATCATGTGTGATGTCATATTACATGCTGAACCTCAGTTCCCCTTGCACAAGGGGAAATAAGGGAGCTGCCGAGACAGGGCGGCGGCCCACACAAAACGATTACATCCCCAACACTCCACGTTTTGGGGATATTAATTATCATTGTGAAATTTGGTTAAGAGAAGCAGAAGTATCAAGACTTGAACAAAGTTGACTATAAATCGAGGCGAGATTTATAGTCAAGGATTTTTTTGTACTCTATTAATCACAAGCAATTGTCGCTTCAGCTCTAAATCACAGTATATTCCAATGCCATACGAGCAAAATCTTGAGTTGAGCCATTTGACCTTTAAGGAGAAACTCTCACCGAAAAATCATGCAGAAATGTTCTTCCATACCTCTCATCCCGGTGCGTCCACTTAACTCTGACACACAGCGTTACTTTGTCAGCATAGCTTAGCTCCATGGACCCAATGTCCAATGTCTTCTCAGCGTGTTCCTCTGGTCCTCCTCAGGATCATCCATGAAGCAGGTTATTCTGAAGAGGAATGTAAGCAGTACAAGGCCGTGGTCTACAGCAACACCATCCAGTCGATCATTGCCATCATCAGGGCCATGGGACGCCTGAAGATAGAATTTGCGGACGGCGCGCGCGCAGTGAGTCCTAACTGTTTCTCTTGATGTATTTTTAATGCTGTTATTTTTTAAATTATTAATTAATTAGGCTCATGCAATGATTTTATGGACCAGGAGGAAGATTCTTCATGCACAAAGGCGGTGAAAGTACTCTAGTACTAGTAGGTAATGGATCAATAATTTTCAATCAATTATTTACCTCCATTTTTTACTGGTCCAATTATGTTTCGAAAACCTAACGATATCAAAGATTTTGCTCAAGACTGTCTGTGTTTTGGCTTTTCCAGCTGATGTCAAAATGGGCCGTACATTGGCATTGATTGACCTTTTTTCTCATTTTAGGTAAGGCAGGTAGGGTCAGAGGAAAAAAAAGAATGCAACCACATGCCGATAGGGTGGAAGCACAGAGATTAGTGTCCCCTGCTTTTTCTTAAATCCAACAAATCAATCAATTCTAGGCAACAATGGTGCTTTCTTGTTTGTAACAAGCAACATCTGAAGCGACACACAAATAGTGGTAAACGGCAGCCTCTCACTTAAACTACCTCAACATATGCACTATAAATGTGTTGTAAAGAACAGAATCTCAGTTGGCCTCAACAACACATTTCTGGTGACAAAGGACAGCATCTCAGATAGATAAAACCTGTTTGACCAACCAAAACAAAAACTTTTTCTTAGAATTCCTCTGTGGGGCAGAAAAAAATGGCTTGGTGGGCCGGATTTGGCCCACGCGCCACCTTTTTGAATAGCCCTGATATTGTGGATTCACTGATGACCACAGGCAGTTCTGTACGGATTATGTCAGTCTTTTTGTGTTCTAATGCACTGCGATGCCAAAGTACTGGAGTGGGTTTGACCATTTAGTGATACTCTGTACTATAATTCAAAGCTCTTAACCAGCTTGCAACAACTGTGTGGAACAGTGTCTTCAAAGACTCGAGACAAGTCTGTCCTTTGTTTACACAGTAGTGTTATTGACCAGTTGACGGGAGTGTATTGTAGAGTTTGTGATTCTTCCTGTGTTCTCCAGGATGACGCTCGCCAGCTGTTCGTCCTGGCTGGCTCCGCAGATGAAGGCTTCATGACTGGAGAGCTGGCCGGGGTCATCCAGAGGTTGTGGAAGGATGGAGGAGTCCAGGCCTGCTTCGGACGCTCCAGAGAATACCAGCTCAATGACTCTGCTGCTTAGTGAGTTCAAATACCTACTCAATTACTATGCTGTGTAGTGATTTTTATTCTGTTTTGTCTACTGGTATCCCCCCCCCCCACTTGAAATAAGGGTGATGTCGTTGTTCCTCTGTAGCTATCTGAATGACCTGGAGAGGATATCCAATGCTGCCTACGTGCCGACCCAGCAGGACGTTCTGAGG
This sequence comes from Bregmaceros cantori, assembly GCA_900302395.1. NCBI lineage: Eukaryota > Metazoa > Chordata > Actinopteri > Gadiformes > Bregmacerotidae > Bregmaceros > Bregmaceros cantori. The sequence goes on along the minus strand of OMKY01059291.1, from coordinate 11,841 downwards.
ACCAGGGTGAAGACCACTGGAATTGTGGAGACTCACTTCACCTTCAAGGACCTGCACTTCAAGTGGGTGCTACTTTTTAATCTGAGTGGGTTGAAAGGGCGAGACACCTGCTGCAAATATGCTTTAAGCCTGCTCTTCTGTGAACATACTAAAATGAAACGGAAGATCGTCAGTGATGGTGCAGTGGATGTTAGATCTGATGACATGTGGGAAGCTGCGGGCCAGAGGCTTTGGTAGGGCTGACCAGGTCATCTGGAGATATGCTCCTGTGCTGAAGCGAGGGGAAACCTGCAGAGACTCTCTCTGGGGTCTTTTATTCTGGTCTTTGCATCCGTCGGTATGACAAGACCCCAAAGGTCAGCTTGGTCTGCATGTGATGCCTCTGCATGGTGGGTTTGGATCTTTTGAAAGACTGGCTCGAACCCTGTGGTGGAGGAACGAAGAAATTATAAAAAGATGAAATATCTAATGTGCTACTATTTGCATTTGGAACATTTAACTTTTCTGTAGAAAAATTACTTTTTTTTTTTTTTTAAATCACAGAATTGCTGTTTTTAATTTGTCCTAGACGACCTGTCAACTGTAGTGTAATTGCAATGTAAATATTTTCTATGCAGAATGTTTGATGTCGGTGGCCAGCGTTCTGAGCGTAAGAAGTGGATCCACTGCTTTGAAGGAGTGACTGCCATAATCTTCTGTGTGGCTCTGAGTGACTATGACCTGGTCCTGGCTGAGGACGAGGAGATGGTAGAGTATAATAATCTAATAAATGTAGCTGCAAGCTATGTTGGCCATCATTTGATTTTTGTTCATTTGGATTGTGTTCCAACAAGGAAATTAGGTACAAGTGGTCTTTGTGGTTTGTGGCATTTACACCTACGAAATGTATTTGACCCGCATCGCTTTAGGTATGAGGACTCTAAATTCTGAAATCTTAATTTACCATATGAATTTTATTCAAAGTGTGTTTGCTCTTTGACCAAAAACAATGAATAATGAATAAATAATTTGAATAAAACAGTCACTGTTACAATACTTGATTCTAAAACACATTGGTGAGCGCATGTGTGCAATCTGCCCCCATTAAAGTATCTCTGCCTTCCATAGTAGGTTTTGAATATCTCAATACCCCCCCATGGGTGTTACAGAATGAAAGCCTTTAATAGAAAAAATAGTACCACCACTTCAATGTATTAAACTTGTTACATCACTTTGGTCATTTTGGCCTTTCAGCCTTATCACTAAATGAAGCTAATGATGTCAAAGGTGATTTATTATTATTTTTGTAAACAGCTGAATGTTTATGGACGAGTCTCATACGTGACTGTTTTTATCCCGTCGCCAGAACCGCATGCACGAGAGCATGAAGCTGTTTGACTCCATCTGTAACAACAAGTGGTTCACGGACACTTCCATCATCCTGTTCCTCAACAAGAAGGACCTGTTTGAAGAGAAGATCAAGAGGAGTCCTCTGACCATCTGCTTCCCCGAGTACTCTGGTAAGGGCTACCCCTCAGACCCACATCTGTGTTCAAGTCTTGGACAGATCTAAACATAAATTTTTTGTTGTTAGTATATACTGTCAAAATTCAGTAAAATTTATAGCAATTTTCTTGCAGGGGGAAGAAAATATTTTGGTATATATCTTCCCAGCATGTTTTCATTTCGTTCTGTATAAAGATCTGACATGTGTGCCATGAACCTGGGAGAAGTGCGCATGTGTTTGAATGCTGAGGTTTTGAGTGACTTGACTGACAGACATGTGTAAAGTGTACACTGGTGTTTATTTACATGATCTGTAGACAGAAGCGCTCCATTCATAAGACATTTCAGTCAACAGCAGTCACTCCTCAGTCTCTATATGCCAGATAAACAGGGATGGATTGCAGTTTCAACTTATTTCCGACGTGCATCACTTACAAATAGAGTATGGCAACTGCACCGAAGCCCGGAACATGTCCGCACTCTGGATCAATCACTCGACTTCTAAATATTCAAATTTGTCAGCAGTAACGCGTGCAGTAAGCTAGTGTTTCACAAGCGACTGTTGTCAGTTCGCATCACTTCTCTGGCCATCCATTCGCCTTTTTGTTATACAACATGATTGTCGTAAGCCTTGGTGGCCACACGACACCATCAGAGAAGCAGTAACTGTGTTGTGCTGACTGCTGATGATGTGAGCAGTTAGAAATGGTCCGGACCACACGGCTCATTGAGAATTTGTTGCGCCGCTACTCTAGCTGTGACTTGTCTGCTAACCTAGCCATGTCTGTTTTTAAAGCGCTCACTTGGCTAGCAGTTAACTTTTAACCTGTTTTTTTTAAAAGGCTCCAACACCTACGAGGAGGCGGCTGCCTTCATCCAGTGTCAGTTTGAAGACCTGAACAAACGTAAAGACACCAAGGAGATCTATACCCACTTCACCTGCGCCACCGACACCAAGAACGTGCAGTTTGTGTTCGACGCAGTCACCGACGTCATCATCAAGAACAACCTCAAGGACTGCGGTCTGTTTTGAGGTAAATGTGGCCAGTGGTTCACATCGCAACATTCAGAAGCTCCAGTACAATATGTCATGAGAGGGGTCACAATTTTCAAAGCCGGCAGTACAATTTGGCTTAGCTTAAAAAAAAAAGAGTTGTTGCCAACATTGCTCGAAACAAGTGTTCAGGCAGGCTGTTCAGAATGGGTGTTGGGCCACTCTTTATATACACAAAGTTCACCAAAAGGCCAGCCATGAATAAATTGCAAAAAATATCTAAAGGGTTAAGACGGGAAGGCTGTCCTCCAGAACAATTCCTCTAGGAGGAGATGGGAGATCTATCCAGAAGTGCTGGCCATCCGCATGCAAATTTGTGTGGGTGGATAATGCTTACTCTCACCACCACATATCAATTTGCTTCCCGTGCATTTTCTGTAGCCCCCATAGGGCAATAGTGATCACTATTGGCCTTTTATATGCATGGCCAAATCATTCTGTTCTTTTAGAAATGTGGCATATCCCAATGAAAACCAGATGTGTATATTTATGATCTGCTGCTGCCACCCAGAGGGACTGAGCAGCTAAATTCCATACAGTGATTTATTTATTATTTTTTTTGTCTGAGCTGTGTTGTAATATGAATTATGAGTCAGTTTCAATTAAAGTCAGAATGACTTCTCTACAGAAGCGGACAAATCATTGTCGGTGATGGATGACGTGAACATGTGTTGTATGATTGGTTCTACACTTCATCACTGTCTGTGCAAACACACAGAAAATGGAATGGAATATAATTATTAAATGTCTTACATTTTACTCAAACTCAGATTAGTGCCTGGTGTAAACTTCTGAGCTAGAACAATTAGATTATGTAATGGTTGTGTATTGATTTAGTAAAAAAAAAAAAAATCACAACACTTTGCTTTAATCAGGATGCTCTAAGCGTTTTCTATCCCGAGAGGGAGACTGTTGGTGAATGTGTTTTAATCAACTAGGTTGATTTTAATCTACCAGGTCCATTTTAAATGAATTAGAAGACCCAACAACTAATACAGAACTGTAATACAGCTCTGAGCGATGAAACCTCACCTTCTGTAACTTTGCAGCTTTCATGATCAAAGGCAGATCTCTAAAACTCTACGGTCGGATAAACCAAATCTGCTTAACAACTCTGCTATGAGGGATTAGTGGAAGGTAAAAGAAGTTGATTTGGTCTTACAAAACAAATGCAGAGTTTTTTTAGTTGCTTATATCTAGGGCTGCACCAATCTTTTTTTTTTCTTGTTTTTTACTTCCGATCTCCATTTCAGAGTCGTGATCCTGCCAAAATTGGTAATACCCAAACGATTTGGCACAATTGTCATTTTCAATAATGGTCAAAGTAAATAAATTCATGTGGCATTCAAAGTTTGTATTATCTATAAAATAAAATATTTGTGTAAATTGCTTAACTTAAACAGGCAACAGGATTACTGCACAATTAACAAAATAGTCTTCTTGAATTATATTGAATAAGTATCAATCTTTGCAAAACTCAACACAGAACGTATGTACACATGTACTGACTTGCAAACAAACACACAGAGAGCAGCGTTTGAAGCGTCCAGCTGCTGCTACAAGCGGCTTGTGCGAGGCTGCACCGAGTCACCGACACTTTACTGCGTGTATACTACTGGCTGGCCTCGTAGTGTAGCGATTAAAGATATTCTAGATCAACTCCTTCAGGGCCAAATGTGTTAATTGTAACGGTTGATCTAAAACATTCTGTATAATCTTAAATTCAACTTTATACATATAATTATGTATATAACTAATGCAATTTTTTTTCTCACCTCAGGCAGACCAAAGTGCTATATAAGAAAACCCAGGCAAGGTGGCAAGATGCAACGAAATACATTTCAATGTCATTTTTATTTTGTGATTAAAATGCATAAAGTTAGGCCTATTCAGTCGTCTCGGCTGCTAAAGGCATATTCCTGAAAACAAAGCTAAAGAGTCAGAATTTAAGGGCCAACAAATTTGTCCATCTTGAAAGTGTTAGAATTAACTGGGATAAATCCATCCATTTGTTAAAGAGTTGTCATGCTAACATGAAGGATCTTGTGCAGCAGCGCGCGTAAAACCATTACATCCCCAGCACTCGTGTTTTGGGGATATAATTACTAGGGTTGCACCGGTATCGGGCGTACTCTGTATCGGCACCTTTTTTGTGGTACCGGAGAGTACCTACGCCCAGTATCGGACCGATACCAAATGAAATGTTTTTGTGAAAAAAATCTAAGTAAATCCTGCTCCCCGCAGTGTCTAAAATATCTATCTGCTTAAATAAAATGGTCTGATAAAAAAAAAAAAAAATTCTCAAAAAGTGGTCAAGTGGAGTAGGTTTCGGTTTTGCATCTGAACTCTTCAGTTACTACCCCAATATCACCCAAACAATAAAATATTAAAATAATGAAATAATTCTTAACGTGTTATTGCTTTTTATAATTTCCCTCCACTACTATTAATCATAGACTGCATGTAAACATTACGGCAATAACCCTAAGTTCTTCCCAACCCTTGGGAAGAAGTTACTACCAACAGCACTTTTTTTTTCATTCAGTGGTATCGGTATCGGCCTATACTGCAGAGCCAGGTATCTGTATCGGCACGTATAGGCGTCTGGTATCGGTGCAACATTGATTACTCTTCCAAACAAGAAGACTGTATGTAGAGTTGTGCAGCAGTAAAACTCTTGCCGTGTTGTGTTTCAGGTTGCTGTCCGGCCCTGCGGTGACTGTTTTTCAAAGGGAGTCTACTCGGACACTGTGGAGAGATTGTTGTTTGTAACCTCATTAACTTATGACGCTATCTTTTAAAACACACAAAAAAAAACATGATGTTGAGCGATGAGACTGAGAGAAAAACAAGCATTTGTGTATAATATTTGTACAACTGTCGATGCTTGTGTTTTTTTTTTCCACTGTTTAAAAAAAAAAAGATGTTTAATTTTAAAGTTTTCCTTTAAGAAAAGCGAGGGGGGGACAGGTTTTTATTTTTGTTGCCTTTTTAACAAAAAGGATGGAAGTGCTTTCTCTCGTAGGTACTCGTGCCTTGCATGCCTTCCTCGCACGTAGCCGTGATCGCTTGTTTAGTACGATGCCATGGAAACGGTTTACAGCATTCGATGTGGTTTCAAACTTTGTTTTTCTCTCCCCCCCCAAAAAAAAAAAAACTAGCAAAGCCTCTTGAGACCAATTTTCACTTTCTAACCCGACCTGACTGTGTTTGCGCAGCTGCGTAAATAATGCTTTTACGTTTTAACGTTGCATCTGCGGGACCGTTACCTTCCTCCCCACTTACAAATGGGAGTTTTAAAATTTTTAGTTTGAAGACCAAAATGACAACTGGTAAGTAGGAGTTGTCATCAAGGCATACATTCCTCTTAACACCGAGAAAGTTTTAAAATGCACAATGTTTTGTTTTTTAATGTTCCGTACCTGATGGAAACTGTTGATGTAGCCTAATCTGCACTAAGCCATGTGGAAGCTGACACCCTCCTGGCCCAAACATCTCACTAAATGGAGGCGCACCATGAAATATGACGGTTGTTTTATTTTTTTTTTGCTAATAAAAGCGGTTGTGGCGATGTGGCAGCCGTTCCTACAAAGTGTTGTCTGGACTAATTTCTGTGTCTTGTGCATTTGTGGGCTTTCAAGGTTTGCTATTGTACTAACTTGTCCTGTGATCAATTTTAAATCTGATTAATTTATTTTAAACATTGTTTTAAATTATGTATTTGCAAAGTCTGTTTACTAGGAGCTTCAACCTGGCAATGCGCGTTCACACACTGCAAGGGTCGCTCTTGTGGTCTGTGTGGTACTCGGGAGTCAACCAATCGGATTATTCGGCTTCATATCTCCGCACCCATCAGAGCCCTGTTAAGGCAGGCGCTCAAAGTTCTGCAACGGTGGATTAAAGATTTGATGTCGTTCAAATCTGGATTTGATAAAACTGGGCGATCTCGAGTCATTCAGTTTAAAAGAGCAAGCAGAGGTGTCCAATTCAATGTCGTTGGAATTTACCGTGGGGTCCACATGAAGGAAAGTTTTTACCGTACCGGTAAAATACTTAGAGTTCCAATCATTCCATTGTTTTTACTTCGGTCAAATAGTATATGCATATATTCTTGTTTTCTCCAAGCTTTATTTGCGTTGCCGGAAACGGGTGAAGATTGGGGGCAGTCATGCAGGAAATACGTCTGAGGCGAGATTCGAACCACCGACTCACTGAGGCATATGTGTGCGTTCCAGCGCTGTGTAACCAACTAAGCTACTGGGCAGCACTATATGCATATATTCTGAAACAAATGAATATCGCCCAGTGTTTCAGACAATACGGACAACGGTAAAAACATTTTACAAAAAAATCTGTAGCAGTGAAAAACAAGCATGAGTGCCAGTGGCTCTCGTCAGTCAAGTTGGAGAGGATCTTTGCTTTCAGTAGTACATGTTTAGTTTTTCGATCTGCAACATGGCAAGATTGGTGTGGACACCTAAATTGTCAGTTTCACTGGAGCTACGAGGGTATCGGAACAGTCACATGGCTCCAAAGTTGCTATTATTATACTTTAGAAATCATTTTGGATCTGGTTCAAACCTGTTCCCTGGATGCTGGTAACGTGTGACCGGGTATGGGCCGTTGCATGTTTGCCACCCGTGAACAAAGTTGAATTTTGTGTTCACCCGAAGCTTGATATCTTGATATCCTTAATCTTGGAGTTTGGCTCCCTCTAGAGTACAGAAACTGCCATGGAACCTTCAACACGTTACTCTTGCGCCTCAAATCATGTCTTAATCTAAGGGCTAGAGGTTATTTGATGTACAGCTTTAACTTGTATGTAAACATTGAAATCAAAAGTACCCATATTGCTTGAGTAAAATGACAGAGTACTGTGTACTGATCCAAATATCTACTCAAAAAATGTAGAATATGCTGATATTTGGCGTGAAAATGTATTAAGTAAAAAGCAAGGTCGCCAGATTCAAGTACTGAAATGCAGTGAGTTTGTTTTCATTTTCTTGACATCACTGCTTAAGGTAAGACTTGTCATCTCATCACAGTAATTAAATATTTCTGAAATATTACTGGATAGCAATTTCACCACTACCAAAAAAGCTCATGTTATGCTGCTCACCTCGGTTCATTTATTTCATGCCTGAATTACAAAATAAACTTAAACATTCTAAGGAATATATTCAGGTGTAATATCATGCATGCATTTAAAGATGTTGACCAGATAACTTTACAAATGGGTGATGGGATTACCTTCCTAAAGTACCAACTTGTGACAACTGACTAATCACTTGTTAAAAGTATCCACTAACCCTGGTGACCTTTTCATTGATATAATATAATTTATGCGAAATTAATTCAGTGCTACATCTTTACTGTCATCTAGCGACGGATCGAGGCTCTGCATAAAATATGCCTCATTAAACATGGCACCGTAGCGAGCATTTTAAAATATGAATTGTTTAAACTATGAGACATTTGTGATTCCGTGAAATTATCCGAGGCTTTATTGAAAACACATTTCCACGGATATGAATCTACCGTCATCTACAGATTCTTAAAGAATTAACATCTAACTAAGCAAATAGTAAATTATAAATAGATGCGTTAACCAAACGTTCATAGAAAACGCAGAGCGACATTAGGATGTCTTAAGTTGTGAGTTGTTTTTAAGTAAAATATTCAGCCTGATCTGATGCATAATGATTGCAACTGCAGCTATTGGATATTTTACCAATGTGATATTCTACCAAAAACGCCATTGATAGATCCAGTAATGGGATAAAACATAGACAACGAGCAATTAAATGTTGCATATATGACGATAGAAACGATGGTTAATATAACTAATTGTTCTGGATCAACATTTTAAATGGTTTTGGTCAGAAAAGTGACTAGTGCAGTTTTGTATCTGTTCCAATCGGTAGAAGTTGTTTCTCTAATGTGAGGTTCTGGACCGGAACCTCCAACCTGAAGCTAGTAGCATGAACAAATAGTGTCTGGGTTGAAAGCTGTCTGTAGAAACTGCTTTTAAGTCTATTGGTCTTAGTAGGCACGGCTCTGTAGAAACGGTTTTAAGTCTACTGTTTATAGTAGGCAGGGCTCTGGATGAAATGTTTTTAAATCTAATGTACTTAGTTGGCACTTGGCAGGGCTCTGAAGAACCTGTTTTTTAGTCTAGTGGTCTTAGTAGGCAGGGCTCTGTAGCACCGACCAGAGGGTGAAGACGATGATGCTTGGGGTGGGAGGGATCTGTCTTTCCTGCTATGTAGAATTTGTTCAGTTGTTTTCCGAGGTGATGGTTGTGCCCATATAACGTTCTGCAATGTGTTGCTACTATGGGGTGAAGCTGGTTTCCTTCGGGAGGCTCAACACCAACCTCCTCAATACTAGGGCTGCAATGATTAGTTGATTAATCGGTGACTAATCGATTATTCAATTAATCGACAACTAATCTAATAATCAATAATCGGCAAATAATTGAATCGTTGTTATCATCAACAGCTTTGGGCTGACGTTTCCTGCATTTATCCACACAAATTTGATATTCATTAATAATTTCAGAAAATATGAAACATTAAATGGACATAATTTATTTAAAAATTCATGAATATGTCGAAAACCATGAAAATATTATGGTATGAATGACACGTAATACCATCATTGTACATTATATGGTAAAAAGAGCCAAATTTAACTAGATTTCAAGTTAACAGGATTCATTTCTCGTAATAGTTGCTTGCTGTGAGAATTTGGGGTATTTCTATGAGGAAAAAATATACAAGTGAATTAATCGACTAATCGTTTCAATAATCGGCCACTAATCGACTACTAAAATGATCGTTAGTTGCAGTACTATTCAATACTTTCATGATGACAGACCTGAGGACCACTGGTCTGTGGTCACGTGTTGCAGAGGTGAGCGGGGAACTGGTGAGACTATCATAGTTTCAAAGTAACAATTGTTTTATTTTGTCTGAAGGATTACAGCGATGTTGGTGTAAAGCGCTTGGGCATGGTGACGTCACGGCTCGCACGAACGGTGAAGTATACATACCGTATATGTACGGTGAAGTGGCATGTAATATTCCTTACCACTTCACGTCCATTGTATTGGGGTCAAATGGAAAGCAAATGAATGCTATCAATGGCTAGCAGATGGCAGCCTACTACCATGGATAGATCAATAATTGATTAACACTTTTGAACCGTCAATCTTATGCAAATATCAGTTTCTACCTGTTTGTCTGACCGTGATGCGACTCCCAAAATGTCTGCTTTCCCCAAGCAGTGCGGTCACCATGCACAACAACTATACACAAGCCCACGTTTTCGTGTGCTTGTCTGTTGTAGTTTACATGACACTGTTGATGAGTCCCTCCTTAATGTTGTACTATCTCCTTTGTACGTTTTTACACAAACGCTATCGTCTTCTAATTAACAATCTCTCGAATTAATTCTAATTAATAATGTCTCTGTCACCCTCGCACCCTCTCTTTCTTTCTTTTTTTAAAAGTTATTTTTTCCGGCATCAGCGCCGTTTTTCCCTCTTTATTGGATAGGATTAGTCGGAAACTGGGTTGAAAAGATTGGGGATAGACATTGCAGACAAGTCGACGAGCGTAATCGAACTGGTGACACTGCGGACGCTGGAGTAGACACGGCGCCACTAACATGAACGGGGTCGCGTTAGGTGCGGTGTCCATAACCACTCGGCCAACGCGGACTCTCTCTCTCTCTCTCTCTCTCTCTCTCCCATCTCCCTCTCCACCTTCTCTTTTTGTCTCTTTCTCTCTCCTCTGTCCCACAGTCTTTCTACACTCTCTACTCTGCTCTCTTTCTCTCACACTCTCTCTCCATCTGTTAATCTGTCTCATCCTTTCTCTCTCCCTTTTCCCCCTCTCTCCTCCCCACTTGCTCCCTCTTTCTCTCCCTCTCTCCCCTCTTATCTTCCTCTCCTCTCTCTCCACCTCTCATTCTACCCCCCTCCTCTCTCTATCTCTCTCTTTCTCTCTCTCTCTCCATCTGTATAGATCTCTAATGGTCAGCCGATGCAGCTTTCAGTTGCTCTATTATCAAGTGCTACATCAATACACACTTTAACAGACACTCCGGTGAAAAGATTAAATTAATACCGGTATTGATTAAACACATGTATTAAGACAATGTTAAATAATGCATGTCTGCTTCAGTTGAGGTATATTTACTCACTGACAGTGAAGCATTAATAATTAAACATGTATTGATGGGTGTCGTGTGGAATTTGTTCATTGATCATTCACAGGCACCTTGTTCAGCATTGCATCGGTTTATACAACAGCATTGTATGCAACATCAGCCGTATGTTTACACATCATCATTGTATGTGACATCAACATTATGTTTATACATCAGCATTGTATGTAGGGTGGCTTGCCCTAATGTGTGCCATTTTTTTGCAATGCAACTTCCTAATGTGGAACAGTCAGTTGCCTAATGTGGGCCAATGAAATGTAGTGTTGAAGAGTTGAACTTCATGTTAAAAAAATTACCATAGTTTCACTGACATGCATTAGTTTGGGGAGGAGCCAGGTGGCCCACATTAGGGCAATCCACCCTAAACATCACATTCACTCACAGCGTGCATACGCTGTTTGTGTATATACATATATAGAGAAGTATTTTTCCCTTCTTTTATTTACAAACAAAAGAACACAATATTGTTCTCCATTCATTGTAAAAACTTCACAGTCAATCAAGTTTATTCCTATATCATGTGTAAAGACCCAAAGAAAAATACAAATTATTTATAATCAAAATACATCATACAGCAAAAAAGAAGAAGACAAACATTTAGTACTCTGTACAGTAACTGTTTGAGTAAGCAGTCATCCAAGAAGATATAAAACATATTGTGTCTGTAGTAGCCGTTTGACAGTGTGTCTACACACAGTCAAACGCCTACTACAGACACACAGTCAAACAGCTACTACAGACACACAGTCAAACAGCTACCACAGACACATAGTCAAACAGCTACTACAGACACAGTGTCAAACAGCTACTACAGACAGACAGTCAAACAGCTACTACAGACAGACAGTCAAACAGCTACTACAGACACACAGTCAAACAGCTACCACAGACACATAGTCAAACAGCTACTACAGACACAGTGTCAAACAGCTACTACAGACAGACAGTCAAACAGCTACTACAGACAGACAGTCAAACAGCTACTACATAAACACAGTCAAACAGCTACTACAGACACACAGTCGAACAGCTACTACAGACACACAGTCGAACAGCTACTACAGACACAC
>OMKY01059271.1:10033-20573 GCA_900302395.1 Bregmaceros cantori | reverse complement strand
TATAAATTACATAATTACATATGTTATAGTAAATAAAATATAGTTTCTGCATACTCTGATAGTTGTGTATTTTGAGTTTTTTGAGTATCATTGTTATTTTAAAATTACAATTATTGTTTTATTAATAATTTTAAAAATGCACGCACCACATTAGGGAATGAGCACAAACGGTAATGGCGAATATGTGGGGTGAATCACACGCCAGCGCTAATTCGAGTGTCTTCGGCTTTGTCCGGAGACCCGAATGGCTTGACACTTCCGGGAAATGTTCGTGTAGCATTTAAGCTAGTTCTGCTTGTAGCATCCAGGTACCCCTCGGGTGCGGAAGAGATCCCCACGAAGAGTCGCGGAGATTGCCGACCTCGACAGCAGCCGACAGCAACCTACAGCGGTCCGGCGTGTGACTATTTCCTCTGTGGAGATTCGACTCAAATCGACACATGTTCCTTTTTATGTTGCTGTGATTCAAGTTTAATCTTTAAAACTGGCAGTGGACGTAATCATGGCAACTGTAAATGAATGTTTGTTTGGAAACAATAATTTACAGACTCCTATTTTATTAGAAATGCATGTTTCTCTAAAACGAATGCACAAAAACAAACATAATTCTGAAATATTCTTTACTGCATACTAGATTGCACATTATATCTCATGTAACATCTAAATTGATGTGTTTTAGTTGTATTTGTTATCAAATTCAATCGGCGTATTGTAAAGATTACTTTAATTGATGTTTCGTGATATAACAACATTTGGTATGAATCGTTTTCGGACGACCCAGAAATATGACCGCACGCACGCGCACGCACGCGCGGCAAGCACTATAGACCAGTTGAGAAACCCCCACAGTCTCCCATGGCGTCGTTCGTGATTTGCCTTCCATAGATGAATGAATTCAGAGACAACAACCCATTCAAGATTAGCGGCTAATTACATACACAGTAATAACAATAATAGCAATAATAATAATCCATTATATATGGCTAATAGATAACTATGAACCAGTCAAAATGTACAAATGTGTTGTACAAACATTCAAACCATACTCGAAAGCATCTCAAAAGGAGATCACCAGTTTATCATAAGCGATTTCAACTGCAAAATAAAGAAAGTTTAGTTCACCTAACTGAACTGGCAAACGTAGCATCGGAGAGCAAAATTCTGCACTTCCAACAACCTCAAGATCACCAATACCCTATTTCAAAAGAAAGCTGTATGAAGGAGAAGATCGTCACCCCTGTTTGGGTCCATAGCGGAAATTATTAAAGCTTTTTAAACAAAGGATCACAACTTCTTGTTAATGAAAAATGTGCATCTAGAGGCAGAACCAATTGAGCACTACTGTGCAATCCACCTTGAAGGAAAACACATACTGAGATGATGTTATTTCCGAGTTTTAGCCAGGCTAAACGTATCACTCTGTCACACCTGCATGTGTATGCTCACTCTGGCACGCAGCAATATTTTGTTACCATATCTTACACGGACACTAAACGGGGGTGAAGATAGAATTAACTAATCACTTATACATTCAAATGTGTGTAACCAAACTTCAATCGTGTAACAACTCGCATCATCATCAGTCCCGTAGTCTGGCTGACCGTTTGGGCGCCACTGAACACTTTGCAACCACCGATCTCCATCTCTTTCTGTCCTCCACCATTCGCATGGTGTCACTCAGCCTGCTACTTGTCCACTCTTGGATGTTATCTTCCCATCGCTTACTCTGTCTTCCTCTCCTGTCCTTCCTCTCCACCTGACACTGTGCCTTAAATGATTGTTCAATTGCTTGAGTTCTTGGGATCTCGTGGCATGTCTGTACCACCAACTCACATGCCAGTTGTAAATAGGTCAAATGTGGAAGTGGTTACTTGCTTCTGTCCTCACCCCTGTTTGGGTCTATAGGGTTTGGGTCTATAGGCCTAAGCTATGCTAACAAACTACTTCTGCACGCAGAGTGGGTGCACACACACAGGGAAGAGAGGTATGTATCTACAGTATGAATTGTGTGTGAGCTTCTCCTTGAATGAGTCATATATTATCAGTAGATATTTTCAGAAAAGACCAACCATCAATCAACCATCCCATTGGGCTTGAAGGCATTATGGTGTTGAGTGTGGCAGGTCCCGTGTCTCCAGACATCTTTAAATAGTCACATCATTTTAATCCAGGCTTGAATGGTTTTTTAATAAGGCTTCCACCTGTCCCCTGTGCCGTTGTCGTCGCCTGCCCGGCCACCCTTTGGCTCCCAGGGGCTCCAACTATTTAACTCCTTGGCCCCAGCAGTTGCTCCTCGGAACCCCCTTCCGCCGAGCCAGGCTAATGGGCCGGCAGGTTTATTTTTAAAAAAGGCAAATGGGCTTGTGATGGGGAAGATAAATCCTGTGGGCTGAGTGGGCGGGGTGCTGTGTAATGGCTCAATGATAAAGACCTTGCCAAGTTCCAGCCGCCACCACTCCGACGTCCCCAGTTGTCCACGCCGGACGTCTGCCTCTGCAACCGGTGAGTCATCGTTATGCATCCTCATCATTCTCTTGGTGCTTTTCTTTGAGACTGTTCAAATGCCAGGGACCTCCACAGACACACCTACGAAGAAAACATATGCTTAAAAAGCTTAACAGAATTAGAATAAAGTTGAAAGCACAATATCCACTGTTTATATTATGAAGGTGTTTTGGATGTATTTGCACAGCATATTTGGTTAGGGTGACCAGATTTCCTAAATGCATATGGGTTTTTTTTTGTATGTAAGCTGCATATTGGGGTTTTTTGGGGTAGCTAATACATTCATCTACATCCATCCACATCACACCATACTCACCTCCATGCCAGCTGCCCTCATGCACACTGCACAGTGACCTAAGCAATGGCATTTTTTAGCAAGAATTGACAAAATAAATGTTTTTGTAAAAATATAGCAGCCATTTCTATGGATATAAGGCAAGGAAAAAAGATAATAAAAGATGTCTTGTTGGAAAATATTTGGCATATTTCGGGTACTGCAATTTTTTTGGGGGTAATTATGATAATAATTTAAGAATTTTATCATAATTATGATAAAATAATTAACCAGCTCTGAATTAACCATACATGGATGAAGTGATGTTGGGGCAAGCTGGCGGTACTCCCTCACAGCTCTTGCTTTCTTCTGCATTCCAAATGGCAATGGCAATGATTAGTCAATGGCTGATTCAATTCAATTATTACATAGTCAGTATCTGAAACTTTATACGCTGAGGCAATGGGCACAAATAAGTTTACAACTGTCACTTCTTTGGGTGCTCTACTTTTCAAGAGCAGCGCTTTTTTTGGGTCCAGTACCCCGACATCCGGCAATTGTATAGAAGAGTTAGGTCTGTGTCGCACCAGAAGCTTTGTGTGGTCTATTTTACCATGTTTGTTCACAGTTTGTCCTCATCTAATGTGTGGGCAGTAGAATTGCAATACAGGACAGCTCAGAAAACGAGACACAGCTTTTAATTATGCGGATCTCTTTGGGAAAATGACTTGTGGGAAGTTGTGGCAACTAAAAAACACTTTTTCTAATACCGAGGTGAATGTGCCTGCAAACATTAAAAAGAAAATTAAGACAATACTTGGCTGGTTACGTTAAAGTAATTTACATGCAGTCGGTGGGACATGTGTGACTGATCTGAATCGTTTAGAATGGCATCTCCATTTACACAGCTGGTGCAATTCCCAAAGATCTGTTACAAAATGGTTGGCGTAGTTCATTTTTTAATGAATATAATCTATTGTTTGCCGATTGTAATGCTTTTGTTTGTTTTTTCACTTGGAATTTGAAGGATTTCCGAGTGAATAGATGCACTAGTAGTAGTACAGTCAATACATTATACTAACAGTCATTTTAGTGCAATAACTATAATAAAGAATGAGTTGGCAATATTAGTGCTAATTAATAAAATTAAATTTCTAAAAATTGCAAATACGGTTTTCTGGCCCTCATACTTAATGTAGCAGCCCTTAATATGGGTCTTTGTTTGAAGCTTCCTAATGTGGGACAGTCAGTTGCCTCAGGTGGAACAGTGAAATGTAGTGTTGAACAGTTGAACTTTACATTAGACACATTAGCATAGTTTTGCTTGTACCATAGTTTCACTGACATTCATTAGTTTAGGGAGGAGCCAGAGCCACTGGAACTTAGGCGTCCAACATTAGGCAGTGGCCCACCGCAGGACAATCCTCCCTACATAATGTCCAGCAGAAGATATTCAGATTGTAGGCAGATCCTCAGATCCTAACCATTGAGCAATCTGGATTTCTAAAGCCTGTGCCACAATTATTAAATTATTACATCTGGAATATATAAAATCTGCAATATTTATTTATCAAAGTCATGCTCTGCAAAAAATAATGTCTGAGTAAATTAAGTAATCACAAATCTAGATTAAAAATTGTAATGAAATTACTGCACTACATTTTACATCTTCTTTATCTACTCTGTATATTGGCTCGCAGGGAGAGTGCATGCACTTAAACCTAATACGTCACTAGGGGCTGTCACCAACTTATTGTCATACCATCACTGTCAGAATGGGGCCATCCGTAATGAAAGAAACCGTAGGGACCAAATGTAGCGAGGAGAACCTCTGCTTCAACCTCTGAGCAGTAAAATAGAACCCGAGACGCTATTCTTCAGATCAGTCCTCTGCCTTGGGCTTGGCTGGTGCCACATTCCATCAAACGCATCAAGAGAGTGCCGCTAATACTCAGCGTGCTGGATACTAAGATCATATATATCACAGCACATTTGCCAGTCGCCGTCAGATGTATTGAATGGAGTTCCTCCAGGTAATGTATCCTATGGCTTGCACGGAGTCTAGGTGAATACCCATCATTATGAATGAATGAATGAATGAATGTATTTTCGGACCAACATTAAAGAGCCATTGAAACTTGCAACATGAAGCATGGTTGGACATGACAAGCTTAGCAGAATTGCTATTTTTCACTTGGCTGTCCTTGAGGAGACCTGAGTCATAGGACCCTTAGTAATAGAAAGTAGTGTGTTAAGGTTAAAAAGAGCTAACAATGATAAAACCTTTAAAGGCCTAAATAAAAACATTGTGCACATCTAATTGCAGATGCGCTAACTCTAGGACGGCATTGGTTTAAAATGTTTTGTGTAATTGTGACTAATTAGCTAGCCAATCACAGAAGCTGGTGACTTACCATCTCAAGTCCCACAGGTCTGTCACATACATTTTTGACATAAATGTTGTATTTGCTTTCTATGGATTGTACTTTGTTGCATATTTTCTAAATGTCAATTAAAATATTTAATATTGCTGAATGACATTAACAACAAATATGTCATAAAATTATGACATATTATTTGCTATTAGTGTAGATCCAGCTGGTGGTGGCAGTTAAACTGATTTAAATTGATTGATTCAGTTGCCACCAGATGGCAGCCTAACCATGTCAATTGTATTTCCCCTATATAATGGACAGACACTTAACCGTACATATACATATACTTCACTGTACACAAAACCACCGCCGCCAAGCCGTGACGCCACATGCAACAGCCCGCTATTGGCTGAGGTGTGTGTCACTGGGCGGAGCTCATTGGTCATAGTATAGTCATATGCAGCACAAGGATACCATCATGCATGCCAAGGTACTCAGGACTCAGCTCCGGTTATGTTTCCCAGTTTTGGTTATGGGCAGTGTGTTTGTATGTGTTTGTGTCGTGCATGGGAAACACATAGCAACTCCATACAGAAGTAGAGTTGGTGTACACTGCACAGTCTGCTACACATGTAAATAAGGAAATATAATGAGCCAGGGCCAAGTGGCGCCTCACTCAGCTAGAAGGCTATTAAGATACTTCCCCTAAGGAGCTGGTGACGAGAGATTGTTTGTAGGGGATGGTAACGCAGAAACCCTATACTAATCTCATACTCGCCTCACTACTTGTGTTGATAGGAAAAAAATGTGTTAAAAATTTTGTTGTTAAAAATTTTTTTGTGTACTTTTTACTGAGATGTCAGCAATTCACTACTTGTTACATTAACTTGGCCTTACTGACACCTGTTGGGAATGTTGGCACATACCGGTATGTTGGCATCATATCTTTCTCCATCTCTCCCTCCCCGTTTTTCTCTCTCTCAAGCGTTCGCTCTCTCTCGGGCGCTTCATTTCTCTCTCTCTATGTCGGTCTCTCTCTTTCTCTCTTGGTCTCTCTTGGACGCTCTCTCTGTCTCAGGTGCTCTTGCTCGCTCTCTTCCTCTCGGGCGCTCTCTCGCTCCCTCTAGGGTGTTCTCTCTCTCCCTCTCGGGCGCTCTCTCTCTCCCTCTCGGGCGCTCTCGCTGAAAGCTACTTAGTAATTTCGCTACTTAAGTAGGCTTTTTTGGAACGCTTTTTTACTTTTACTTGAGTAACTATTTGTTAGACACTTTTTTAACTGGAGTAATATTTTACTGAGGTAACAATACTTTTTGCTTTGGTTACTCTGCCCATATCTGCTAGTAGGTTGATTCTCAGCCATTACTCAGTAGTAATAGGTTCCATTTGCCTGTCTTGCTATGATGCCAGAGCGGCAGTGTTTCTGTATCTGATGACTTACCATTGAATATGATAATGTGCTGACTTGGCATGTTTAACAACTAAATTGAATATCGCATTGCACTTTGGTTGGAGGCCACTAAACACTAATTTGTCTGGCTTCTATGCTTCTGACATCTGGTACTGACACTAATGCTGAATGCGATACACCATATCTATACTTCTATATTAAACCTTGTGCATATATACAAGGGTGTTAACCAGAAATTCTGGGCAGCATGGAAGGGACTGGATTTTTCTGAATGGTAAGCAGTGACACCTCCATCCTTTGGCAGTTATTAGAACTACCATTGAACATGCAATATGAATGTAAGAATGTATGAATTCATGATAAAGGTGCATGCTTGGTGTACTGGATTCCTGTGTACTTGCTTACTGGGCCTGCGCCCAGTCTTAGCCAAGTTCACCGATGGCAATTGCCTACTAGGCTTTTAAGCCCAAGGAGAGAAACACCAGAGCTACTGGCAGAATAATACAAGCATAAATTGAAGCTCACATTAATAATAATTATTAAGATCAACACAGACAGATCGCATTATAGAACTTAGGTCAATCGGGCCGGTTAGCTGATCTCATATAACACGTTAGAATTAATTTGTACGAGTATATGGCGACTCGAGACGTTCGCCGAGGGTGATAATCACTGATCACCCGGCTCATCTCCAAACTGTGGAGATTGGAGATGAGTCTTGAAAATAGCGGTAACTGTGCTAATAAAATAATGCATGCACAGACAGGTGTGGAAAAGATTGCTTTAAACATTAACATCTGTCTGTCGGCAGGAACCACAACCGCTAGGTTTGAGAGGCAGAATGGCCAACTATTAGATGGTTAAATAGCAAGGTACCTAGCCTCTGGTCCAAGATGATGCATGCAGGCTGAGTCGATGAAAGCCTGCTGTATTAATAGAGTGAGCCACAGCTGGTAGCAGTTACCCTGTTAGCCTTACACTTCTTCGTGGCTCCATTCGTCCGAAAGGCGGCACCCAGCACCTTGAGCGGGGCAGTAGCGTCCCCTACAGAATGCCTTCGAAAGCGGCGCCGCTAACCCTCGAAAGCAGTGCCACACCTTTAGAGAGAACGAGAAAGTGTGTGTATAAGAGCATAGTAGAGCGCACATGTTGCATGTTCAGACCACACAAGTCACATTAATTATTTTTTCCTCATTTTTTAATAATCCCAATCGGGTATTTGTGTACACATTCACACACCAATGGCTTGTGGCTGCCATGAAAGGCATTGGATCATGGTTGAATTCATGTATTAAATCTGGCGGTGTAGCTTCAGCGTAGCCTTCCACAGACATGCTAAGGCAGCTACAGGTGAAATGGAATTAGATTGTAACCACTTAGCTGCTAACCAATAGCACAAAGAAAATCAAACTTGGAGTTAAATAATCCCATACCAAACATGGTTTAATGTGTGATTTTTTTTCTCTTTCGTCAGCACAGGTGCCCTCTGTCGCTCTGGCTCTCACAGCCCAGTTGTTTGAATCCTTTAAGCTCCACAATGCAGGTATAAAGTTAACTCTCTAGCCTATGCCCAGGGAGACACTAGTGCATGCTGCCTCAATTTTAAACTAGGCTTATGATGTCTCGACGGATAAAGGTGTATCCCCTAAAAGAAAGCTAAAACATTTTTTGGGGAAAATCCATTCACCTGCTCAGCAGTAATGGACAAACAAAATTCGTCTGTCTTGAATTCAGCCATCTTGAAAATGTCGGTCTCCAAAATCGAATCAGTTCAAGCAGTGACAGCGAATGTGGGACAAATCTATCTATTCGTTCAAAAGTTGCACATTGCAAGTAGCTTCTATTAAAGGCGCTTTCACAAGCCAATGTGTGATGCGGATCAAAAGTTTGTTTGATTCATTGTAAGATTCCCCCTTGTGTGCCCTGCAAAAGCGACAAGCTTCTAGGCTGCAGCCAGAGAGAGACAGATCAAGAAAGTGAGACAAAGCCATAGACTGTATAAAAAGTAGACGGTCTTTTTATTCATGTGTGTGACGTCATCCCATAGCGGTGACGGCGGGCTTTTTGAAGACATTGTCAAGAAAGTCCCCGTATGTTGGTGCAGTCCAGGGATACCCCGTTTCCAAATATGGAGCTAAGGGCATGTCTTATACGTAGTCAGCTCTATAGCAATACATTTAATATAATAATAATACAGGCACTGTGATTTATTGTGTACATGTGTATATATTTTCAAAGTCCATATTTTACCCTATATTAGAAGTGCATGTGTAGAGAACAGTACCTAATGATGTCATGTATAGCTCGGAACTCCCATTGGTGGTCATGTTAACTCCCAGCCGAGCATAGCCTAGCATGCTAACGGTAGCTTGGTTCAACAACAGCTCCAAATAATTCCCAAACGGTCCTCATTCTACCTGCCGATAACAACACATCAGGCGATTATTATCATTGGTTGCCGCGTGGTGACAAAAATGAATAAAAAGACCGTGCCGCCCTGAGCTGCAGGGCGAGCCATTACAGTAAGGCCTAGTAAAGCCCCAAACTTTCCTGCCCAGGTGGCCCGGGCAGCTAGCGCATGCTAACAGGCCCGCCCGTTAGCATGCGCTAGCCTGCCAGCGGTGTAACGTAATGTAGTCGGGGATGCCAGCAAGGCTAGCAATATGATGACATTATTAGGCATAGTTCTCTACACAAGCCCCTCTATATAAGGTAAAAATATAGCCTGTTGAAATATGTACTTACAAAGATTGCAGATTCCCGGTGAACCAGTCATTGTGCCCACTGCCCAGAGCCAACAATAGTATTATCCTGGCAAGCCATACCCAATGCATCGTCCACGAATTGCACATCGCTAGACGCTGAACTGGGTCTGGGAAACCTCGAATACCCATCGCCTCCATAAATGCGAACCAATCAGCGCGGACGTGGGCAGAGTTGGTATGGGCAAAGCAAGACGTGGGCGGAGTTTGGTTCGTGACGTGTGGCAGCGAGCCTGCAATGCCTCGGTCTGTGTGTGTGTGTCGGTGTGTCGGTGTCTCAGTAGGAATTTTGGAAGATTGCGTCGTTACAAAATGCATTTCATTGCGAACACCGTAGTATGGGGCTGTCTTAACCGCTACACCACGCAGCCAGCGAGTGCTTTTTTCACAAATAAAATAGTGTACAAATTGTTTTACAGATGGCAATGAACATATCTATACTCTCTCTTCGTCTGCTGGTGAATTTGTCTGCCAGGCGCTTCGAATACACAACCATTCTCTCTCTCTCTCTCGCTCTCGCTCGCACTCTCTCTCTCACTCGCACTCTCTCCCTCTCTACCACTCTCTCTCCCCCTGACACACGACTGACAAAATGCCTGCAGCGTCGCCATGCACAATCCCTCGCACGGCCACAGACACAACACAGTATGGGGCTGGATGCAGCAGTCTAACCGACTTTGGTACACAGCCAGCCTCACGTAAGCAGGACTTTCTGGAACTGGATTGGCCAACTCAGCCCGTGTGTGTATGTGTGTGTGTGTATGTGTGTGTATATGTGTGTGTGTGTGTGTGTGTCTATACTCCGCGACTATTTCTCTATCCACCTCTCTCTCGCGCGCGCGCGCGTGTGAGTGGCGTGTACATTTAAATAGGAATTGGCGACGGGGGCGGACATAGTGCCGAGGCAACACGCTGCAGGGAATCCCGCGACGATTCATACATCACTCTTTCTTTCTTTTTCTTTATCAATAATAATACAGCAATAATAACGATGATAATGCCATACATTTTATAATGTAAATATCACAATAATCACAGATCAATTCACAAAACGACAACACGGGTTGATGGTCAATATGTTTTAATAGCTCTTAAAAAAAAAAAATTTCACCCCGGGAATGAATGGCGCTGGGCATTTTCGGATGGATGTCGACATTTTTCATGTCTGATCTCATTCAGTACTTAGCATGCATGGGACGGCGGGGTGAACATGGAA
>OMKY01059271.1:0-10013 GCA_900302395.1 Bregmaceros cantori | reverse complement strand
ACTGCACACTATTTACCTGTTTAACCTTTAGTCTCTCTCTATATATCTTTGTGTGTGTGTGTGTCCGTCTGTGTGTGTCTGTCTGTCTGTATCTGTGTGTGTGTGTTGTGTGTATATGTGTGTGTGTGTGTGTGTGTCTATACTCCGCGACTATTTCTCTATCCACCTCTCTCTCGCGCGCGCGTGTGAGTGGCGTGTACATTTAAATAGGAATTGGCGACGGGGGCGGACATAGTGCCGAGGCAACACGCTGCAGGGAATCCCGCGACGATTCATACATCACTCTTTCTTTCTTTTTCTTTATCAATAATAATAAATACAGCAATAATAACGATGATAATGCCACACACTTTATAATGTAAATATCACAATAGTCACAGATCAATTTACAAAATGACAACACGGGTTGATGGTCAATATGTTTTAATAGCTCTTAACTTTTGGGATTTTTTTCACGCCGGGAATGAATGGCACTGGGCATTTTTCATGTCTGATCTCATTCAGTACTTAGCATGCATGGGACGGCGGGGTGAACATGGAATGGAAAGTTGCAGCGCTGCGTGACCAACTTCTCCCAGAGTCTGTTACCTCTCTCACTTTAATTCAACACACACACGCACGCGTACATGATTCCTTTCATTCATTCAACACTGGAGCACCCTCCGTTGAATACAGTACACTTGATTTCGGTGTCGCTGCGATTTCGCTCGCAATGAAAATTAACAATGGACGTGACAGTCAGCCTCGCCTTCGCTTCCTCAGTCAGCTCCTCGATCGTCATGCCTCGTGCGCTGTGATTGGATTGCCTGATTTAAATACTTGTCACGCCTCCACGCCGTTTGTCCCACCTACTGCACGGTGACTGATGACAACATTTGATTGACATGGTTTTTTTTCAACGTTTTTCACAGTTTTTCGAATGGAGCTGCACCAGGCCCAATTCAGCGTCTAGCGATGTGCAATTCGTGGACGATGCATTGGGTCTGGCTTGCCAGGCTAGGACTTGACTTCAACTGACCAAGAAGACTTGAGACTTGAACGAGGGATTTGGTCGCATCTTTGCCTGCAACCGTTCCATTGCGTTGGTGTGCTTTGGCCATTAAGGTTTGAAGTTCTAATGTGACGCTCCTGAGGGGACCGTCGTTGTGGACGCCTAGGGGGGCGCAGACCCTTGGTTAAAAATGGTGGCTCTCATATGAGCTACATGATGTGATTCTCCTACGGAGAGCTTAGTCCAATTAGGGACGAGCGATCACGTTCGAGTCCACTTCCAAAATGCATCGCAACCAATGCGATGTGTCCTTGGAAGGAGCTCATGTCACAAGCTCCGCCAGTAGGCGGAAATGCAGGTGAATCTCGCCTGACGTCACTATCTCGTTCCCAATGTGTCTCTGTTAAATGAGTCCTGAGCATTTGTATGTGTTGTTGCCCCAATGTTTGGGTTGTGTGCATCTGCTTCTTTTACCTTCCACTAATGCCTCACAGCAAAGTGGGTATGCTTTTATGGTATGTGTGAAACAGCCAGAGGGTCCTGCTAAGTAAAACATGACAACGTGGAGTATTACAGAAGAAGAGGTCATGCATTGTATCATGAGGGCGTGGGAAAATTAATTAACATCTAATAGTGGTTTAGTAAGTGAAGTTTCACAGTATAACATGAGGTGGATTGCCATAATCTAGGACACTGCCCCAGTGGCTCTGGCTCCTTCCTAAACAAATGTGAAACTATGGTAAAAGCAAAGTTGTGAACGGATCGGGATGACATTTTGTACAGTTGCCACACAGAACAATCAATTACATTTTGGTGCATTTCTGTTGCCTATAAGTAACATAATCATACTTAATCACCAACTTACCGATAGATTGCTTGACTTCTGGGTCACATGGGGCCGCTGGGAATTGTAGTTGACATGTTCGGTGGGAATACAGTCTCTGGGTCAATCGCGCTACTCTATCAACTTGCATTGATAATGGGTTGCCACACATACTGCTAGCACCGTTACCTGTGGCGCTTTGGCGCCAGTTCCTGGGGTTTGCGATAGAGGGCGCTACTGCCCGTAAGGCGCTGGGCGCCAGTCCCAGGACAGGAAGCTACGAGTAAGAGCTAATGCTAACCAATAGCATCTATAGCTTCCTCTATTTATACATCAGGCTCTGTTCGGTTCAGCCTGGCATTATCATGGATCCAGAGGCAGAGTATCACCTTTGTCTAATCTAATCGTTAATTACTCTGCCTCTCAACCATGCGGTTATGGTTTCTGCCGACAGGAGGTATTAATGCTAGAAATGATCTTTTCATACCTGCCTGTTTGTGTGTTTGCACATCAGTTTACATCTATGCAGCTCCCGTGATGTGTGACTCAAAATTCCCGTAGTCTCTTCTCCATCATCCATGTTGGAGAAGGGCCGGTTGATCAGTGATTAAAGACACTACGACGAGTCGTGGCCATCTTGAGTCACTAATACACTAATAACAGCTGGTCGGCCCCGATTGCACCGAAGTTGCTTATGCGGTCTGTCTGCATAGAGCTAAATTATTATTGTGAGTCTCCATTCTTACTCATGTTATTTTGCCAGTATCTTTGGCGTTTTGTGAGAGTTAAACAACACTCTTCTTGGGCTTAAAGCCTAGTAGGCATTGTATCCAGTTCCACCCAGCATGCACCTTTAACATGCATCCATACATACCTCCATATTGCATGTTCTATGGAAATTCTAATAACTACCACCAGGAACCGTAACAAGCACTAAAAGTGCAATTTTCTTGTACCACTACAGGGCAGGTTTGCAATCTGAGTGCTTCTAGTTTGCTATTGGTTTGAGAAAGTCAGTCCTCTAAGTTCCTTATGTGGTCTATAGTGTAGTGGTTTTCTACGCCAAGCAGGAATTTTGTAGACTTGTGGGAAATGACAAAGGGAACAAGTGATAGAATTTTGGTGCTTTTACATCATTACCTCCGCCAAGGAGGTAATGATCTGGATCTGGATATTTAGAGTTATTTAGAGTTGTTGGAAATGATAAACAGAACAAGTGATTCGATTTTGGTGCATGGGGGCGCGCGGTGACAGGGTGATTATAGAGCGCGCCCCCCAGACCACAGCTCGACCAGCGCCATGGGTTCTCATGCCCTCTCCGGCTTTTGTGAATGTCTCTCCCCGACTCTTCATCCCAGTTTCCAATTTAATCCTGTCACTATCTCGCTCAATAATGAATGAAAAATGGCGCTTGCGCCCAAAAATAATATTTTTTTATTTATAATATTTTTTTGGTGCATTTACATCAGTGTAAGTTAAAATGTAGGTAGAGGATTCCAGAGCGTCTAGATGTTTGGCATTCTGGGCGACTCAAGGTCCTATTCGGTCGGCGGGAGCACACTTGCTTTGCGGGAAGAACTGGACATTTATTGGTGTGAAAATTTTCAAATCTATTGGGGACGAGCAATCACGTTCAAGTCCGCTTCAAAAACGCATCGCAACCAATGTGATGCATCCTTGGGAGGAGCTAGTAGGAGCGGCCTCCCCCACTCGCATGCCGAATGGCGCGGCTGCGTGCACCTGCACAAGTATGCACGCAATCACGCACGCGCATCTGAGCATTCGTGGACACCATCGAAGGTTGACATTTGCATTAAATGCGCACTGTTGATACACACCTCAATTCTAACATGAATGAACAAGGGGCATTCAATCACATTTTGGAAAGAGAATTTGGCTTACATTTTTCTCAGTACTTTTGCTACTTGAGTAACTTAAGTACTTTTTTACTTTTACTTGAGTAACTATTTGGATGACTACTTTTTTACTTTTACTTAAGTCATATTTTGCTAAGGTAACAACACTTTTACTTTAGTAATTTATGGCTACTCTGCCCATATCTGTTAGTTTCTGGCAACTCAGTCTCCTCCCTGGAAAGTGTAACAGTGATATTATATAGCATGCACTGGTTTAGGAGTAGCACAGTGTTTCTGTACCCGACCTATTCTACAGTCACCTGATCACTTCTGCATTGTGTTCATAGCTTGTTTCTTCTTCTTTTGTTGTTGAACGGCAGAATAAATACCCGAGTGAGTGAGAGAGTGAATGTTCAGATGGATGTGCTGGCTCGGTGACACAGTTGGTAAGACACCCAGACCCAGGACTTGTATGGTGCCTGTGACGAGTTCACAGGTATGGGCAGCGTCGTGAGTCCTCGTCGACATTTCTGCAATGTCTTCCCCAAATCTCTGTCCTCCCACTTTTGAAGCAATCCTGTCGATAAAACGGAAAATGGCGCTTACGTATGTGATTTTTGCTTGAAATTAAATCCATATTTTTTTTGGTCTTTGAAATACCAAATTTCAAATTTGATTTACATTTTTAAAAACAATGTCATGATTTTAAGGCCATTGCATCGCACTGATCTATGTATGTGTGTGTGTGTGTGTGTGTTTTGCTTCGATGGTTGCTGAACAAAAGCAACCATTCCCCCCACTACCAAAAACATAGTTAACCTGCTCCAGTCAGTGCCCCTGGCAAAGGCACTGGTTCAGTATCTAGAGTTGTCCCCCCAGGCGCTGGCAACATGGCTGCCCACCACTCCTCAGGGATGGGTTAAATGCGGAGGAATAATTTCACTGTACATGTATGTATGTGTGACAAAATAAAGGTATCTTAATCTCAATCTTAATGAAATTTTAGTTAAAAGTAACTGAAAGTAACTTTACTTTTTTGGCTTGTGACAGGTGGGTATTGCTGTTGGCTTCCTGTTGCCCCCCCTGCTGGTCCCCAACCTGGATGACGTCAATGAATTGTCGCAACACATCCGCACCATGTTCTACATCAGTGCTGGCGTGGCCACCTTTATCTTTGTCCTCGTGGTCATCGGTGAGTCCCCCACATCATCTGGAGAAACAGTCAGGCCTTTAATTTCCACTACTACTTGAGATTCACACGAGACTCATCTGATTTACAATTATGTTCAGGTCTGACTATGCTCATTTAAAACCTAAGGAAAGACTTGGAGAACCATTGCAGTACTTCCATATGGAACTATTGCAGTATTTCCATGTTGGTTTTACCAGGTGTCCTTGTTAGTTCAGGTCTTCAGTCAGGTTGATCTGCTAGTCTTAGAGAACACCTGTTTGCAGTCCACAGTTGAAGCCAAAACATGGCAGGACTTTCACTTGCTGGAACTGGAATTGCCCACTTTGACGGAGAACAAAGTGTTACTGGTGGGTTAAAAGGCTTCACTTCACCACTTCTATTCTAAACTTGAATTGTCACAGGGAATGCTGTTGTGGATAAAGTCGATCAGACTTCTCAATAGCAGAAAGCATAATTAAATCATAAGAATATATTTAAATGTGACATTTACATTTAAATGTAAATGTCATTTTGTCCCGCGCTTCTGCAGGTCACTTCCATTGACTATATGTATATAAAGTCTGGTAGAAGGCTGCGGTACATGGACACAAAAACACACAAAACGCACACCAGTTCAAAATCTGACCACTAGATGTCGGTCTGTGACCAGTTACACATCACTCCCCTTGCTTTGTTAACCTTTTTGTATAAATATTGATGAAATACAGTCAAAATCCTACTTGAAGTTACTCACCTTGTGGTCACATGTTCTTCTGTACCAATAGGCTGGCTACTTCTACTAGTACTTCCATAAGGAATGACAAAATGGAACGGGTTGAACTGATTATTAAATCATGCGTTTGTGGGTCACAGATCTGCATGATAACATTTGGGTGAGGAATAGCACACCACAATTTTTAAATAACCCTGTAGGTGTGTGCTCCCACCGCATAGACATGTTGAAGAATAGCCAAATACACAGCAAGAAAGTGACACCGGAAGTGACATTCAGAGACCGGAAGTGCCCCCGAACTCGTCTATTAGCACAACAATGATGTGCAATAATATTTTCATGTTACCTGCAAATATATTTTAAATCTTATGACAAAATAATCTGATTTTGAATTAAAATCTATTCAATCGCACAGCCCTAACTGCTACATAAATAGGTCACTGAAGACTCTCTAGGCAGAAAAAAAGAAATAATATTAACAATATTATCGTTAATATTATTTCTGTATGTATATCACTTGTAATGGCAATCATTGTGATTCTCTAGTTTTCCAGGACCAGCCACCCATTCCTCCCAGCCTGGCCCAGGCCCAAGCCCGGAGCCTGAACCAGGGACACTACTCCTACAAGGACTCTATTAAACAGCTGGTGTTCAACCGCCCCTTCATGCTGCT
Organism: Bregmaceros cantori; assembly: GCA_900302395.1. Lineage (NCBI taxonomy): Eukaryota > Metazoa > Chordata > Actinopteri > Gadiformes > Bregmacerotidae > Bregmaceros > Bregmaceros cantori. The sequence goes on along the minus strand of OMKY01059271.1, from coordinate 3,766 downwards.
GGTTCTCACATACGGTGGGTCCTTTACAGGGCTGCAGCTATTAAAAATGTACCTGCCATGGGGCTGCGCCGCGGAAGCAGGTTATGTTTTTGGTCACGTTGGTTTAACTGAAAAAGCACGGATTTGGATTACATTTTATAGAGTTGTTGGAAATGACCAAGGAAGAATCGATTACATTTTGGTGCATTTCTGTAGCCTATAAGTAACATAATCATACTTAAAACCAACTTACCGATAGATTGCTGGGCGCTTACCGCGGTCACGTGACCAGACTTCTGGGTCGCCGTGCCACTGGGAAATTGGGTGGTGCTGAGCATGTCCGCCCGAATAATATGAATAATTACTATCTAGCAAAAATCTGAATGACATTTCCTTTTACAGTATTGGTTCATTTAGCCTGGCGAGCCAGAACCACACATTGCATACAATTAGAGCGATTATTTGGGTCTGGTAAAACTAGGGTTGAAAAACTTCTAAAAAAACATTCAAATCTTGTTATCCAGTCATCGTGAAGTAGGTGGGACAAATGACGTGGAGGCGTTGCAAGTATTTAAATCTGGGAAACCAATCACAGCGCAGGGTGATAGATAGGCGTGGACCGGGAAGCGAATACGGAGCTGACTGTCAACAACACCACAGCACGGCAAATGTGGAGCCAACTCCAGCTCCTCACAACGACAGCTGTTTGATCTCCCGAGAGAGACAACTCCACACTCGTTTGGATAATTCTCCGAGATGACCAGTTGATGATCGTTTCTGCTACCTGCCTGCCGTGTCTTTACGCCCAGCATCGATTTATTCCACTATGAAACGTGCGTCATCTTCGCTGTGGTCGGTACGTGTGGTGTCCGGCTGGCGTGTGGCGTCTGGACATCATTCTTGATTCCTTTTTAAGATGATTTTCTAAAATGTATTGTATTGTTGTATTAATTGTATTGTTGTATTAATTGTATTAATACAACTTGTATTCAACGTTTATCCTGTCAGTGTGTGTGTAGTATATAAATGTGATCCGTGATCATTTGTTCCATTCATTCTACTAACACTCTGGGGCGTGTTGGATTGATGTGATTAACAGATATAATATTTTTCTGGATGCAGGGAAAATGAAATAAATCCTGTATATTTAACTCGTTGTGTGGAAAAAGTGTGGGTTTACAATTATGAATAATGTATGTGATTTAATTGATCACCATCAACTTTTTCACTGTGCACATTGTTGAACACTGGAATTTGTATCACAGTTAACAGTTTAGTAATAATTTATTAAATATATGAAGTAGGCATTAAGAAAAGTTATTACATTATGAATGTATGTTGAAACGTTTTCTGCAACTGGCTGCATGATTAATCAATGTTGCATCAAAATAGGATTCTTTGGTTGGTTGAAGGTATCTTACAAAAAGTGTAACCCACAAATTCATAGGCTCATAGATTCAACACTGCGTTGTAATTTAACACAAATTTAGTTCTTTCAATCCTATGGCAGCGTCATATTTGTAATATTTTCAGTTCTTTGAGATAGCAATTAATGTCTAGCCTTTTACACACACACACACACACACACACACACATTTTTAGGATGTAATTTATTCCCAAGATGGTAAAAGTACCCAAATGTCTTCTTACTTGAGTGGAAGTAAAATACATTTGCTTCTGGCTCGCCAGGCTACAGGTAATTAACACTAAATACATATGAATTAGGGTGAAATTATATAGTTTAAAAGAAAGTTTGTTTTTTTCCTATTATATTAACATGTACTTTTATGGTAATCTCAGTTATCTGTAAAGTAGTTACCATGTAATGACCTGGGGATATCATTCTAATTCTATAGTAGATAGTTTATATAGGCCTATTTACATGGTAATTATTATATACACATTAACATCACTGTAAAGTTACCAAAATCTGTCTAAGCTAATCAGCATCTGTGCTTTAATTGCTGTTTGTGTTGACGGGTGTGTCTGCAGGGCTCAACGTGGGATCCTTCTATGCTGTGTCTACGCTGCTGAACAGAATGATCATAGACCACTACCCTGTAAGTTCCTCAAAATAAAATAGGCCTCAGTCCCTTCCACTTATGGTGACTCAGCGTGTTTACCCACTAATTTTCATTGATTTATTATTTTTTTTTAATATTTAACCGGACCCTGGCCACTTGTGTGTCACTTGGGGCTGGGGCTGACTGGTGATTGTGACATCACCTACCAGGGAGATCTGGTGTTGTATATATGGAGCTGCCTACGGGCTAGCCTCCCTCTTTGTGATCCGGTCCTCTGAATAAAGACGTCTCAAGGAGCAACTTAGAGGTTTCCCGTTGTGCCTTCTTACCCCACCGCACGGCGGTTCTTCCGGACCTCTAAACTGGTGACCCTCGACTTCTTTTGGTTTTCGCCGGGAGAAAGAACACGCAGCCTGGGGTTGGACCGGCCGACCCCCGGCTGGATGGTGCTCCAACGACCGAGAAGCGACGGGCGTCTAAAGCCACGCGCCTTGGCCGGCGGGTGCCGGCGAGTTGGTGCCAGCTTGCGCGTCGCAGCATCTCTACTACGGAGTTACACCATCTCTACAGGGAGCCTGGAGCAGCGTCCCTGTTGCTAGGAGCAGCGGGAGGTTTTTCGCCTCCGTTACCCAAAAAGGGCCGACACCCACGCACCTGGGCCGCTGGAGAGCAGACAGCAGCGCGCATCATCATCATCTCTACAACGGAGAATAACCAGCTATTCAAGGGGACCTTGAGCCGCTTGCCTCCTCTGTTAGGCACAGCGGGGTGGACGACACCCCCCAGCAAGGCGATGTGAGTCTGATTAGACATTTTATTTTGACAGGGGGTGATTGGAAATTCGCCTCGGTTCCCGACAGGGCTATACACACACACGTGTTGGCACCGTGGACATTTCCTGCAGTACGGCTCCGCGCTGACATGCATTTTGCGTGTACCCAAGTTGGATGGGGCAACGCTCACGAGGCCTCACCCACGTGCTTCGCCCACGTAATGAGGTGTAGGGGACATGGCGGGTTTTGACCGACCGTGGACATGGCGCATGCAGCCACGCCAAACCGAGAGGCGTTTCCCCACCGGGACGAGTCAGTTTTTTCATTCATTATACGTCTAACAAAAAGACGGCGATGGAGTTTCCTGCAGTGAATATATATATATATATATATATATTTTTTCCCTCTTCCACCTGCCGGACGCTGCGGAGAGCTGCCGTGATTAAGTGGGGACAAAGGGGATCCCACTGTACCCACTGCCCAGAGCAGAACAACAGCGCTCGCTGGCCATACCACTCCCCCGTGAAATTTTAAAAATTAATAAGACCAAATCTGGTGTGTTTGTACAATTATGATCTCCCTCAAAAAATTGAGATGAGGCATACCGGCAATACAAATTAAAATGGGATTTTGGTCCACACGTTAAATAGGTTAAAACAGGCTGCTAAATTTGCAATTTCTTAAGGTTACACAACATTACCCCCAAACCGGAGCCCCACTATTAACTAAAGCCAGATAACCACGCCCGTGCGTGCACGTACGTACACACCCATTCTCTCTCCGTCTCACTGCTTGTGAGGAAGACTGACAGGTCTAGTTAGTAGTTACATACCATCACACTGTCACATATAATTTGTTTAAAAATATAGGTACGCAAATGTGTCACGTAATCCTGTTTGCGGTACGCATTATATATATATATATATATATATACATACATATATATATATATGTGTGTGTTTGTGTGTGTGTGTGTTTGCGTTATGCATT
>OMKY01059256.1:0-11678 GCA_900302395.1 Bregmaceros cantori | reverse complement strand
TGTGTGTGTGTATGCGTGTGTGTGTGTGTGTCTGTGTGTGTGTGTGTGTGTGTGTGTGTACCAGTATAGTGGCGTAGGCAGATATCACTCCTATGCTGACGTTGATCAGAAGGTTCAGGTAACGTTTCAGTGCTGGACCACAAGGCTACACAGAGACACGTTGGCAAAAATCAAACGTGCATTAATAATTGCTATTATTATTAAAAATGACTATATTATTAATAATTACTATTATTAGAATAATTACTATTATTATTACTAATTACTATTATTAGAATTATTGCTATTATTATTAATAATTTCTATTATTAATATAATTACTATTATTAGAATAATTACTATTTTTAGAATAATTACCATTATCAGAATGAATCATTTTCCACAACACCAATGCAACAATCACATTTACTTGGTCTAATTGCTCTAGTCTAGTCTAGTTGTGGGCGGCTGGTTAGTGGTCATCAATAGTACCTCAGAGCCAATGTTACAGACCAAGGGTCACAACCTGAAATCATCAGAAGCATTGTACAAAAATCAGCAGCTCTAGGAAAGCTACGGACGATTTGGCAAGACAAGAATATTTCCGCCATCTCGAAGACCAGACTATTGCACTGAGTCGTGACATCAAGCTTTCTGTATGCTTGTGAGTCATGGACCCTAACGGCAAAACTAGAGAAAAGAATTCAGGCCCCAAGAGATAAGATATTTTTGCAAGCTCCTCAGCATCTCATATAGATAAGACGTCACCAATTAAGAAGTGAACGCCAAATTAAAACAAGCCATTGGACCATACAAAGATCTGAGAACCACAGTCAAAAAACAAAAACTAAAATGGTACGGACAGGTCACATGATTCTAAGGACTCTCAAAAACAATCTTTCAAGACACTGAGAGAGATGGAGAGAGCTGGTTGCAAAGTCCTGTGGCGCAGTGGGTTAAGATTGCTGCTCCACGTGCCTGGATTAACCATATAGGCAAATGGCGAATTGCCCATTCCCAGCCAGTGGGGGCACCACCACAGGACAGAAACGTGACCCTTTTTTTCATGAATAAGTGGGCTGTCCAGTGCCGTCAATCAGTGATGCTTGTGAGGCAGATTGCCCTGTCCCACATCTTATAAAGGTATACACAAAAAATATGTGTTTTCGTGATGGTGAAGCAATTCACTATGATGCCCAGGCATACCATATAATCTTAATACAGCCCTGGTGCTGCTAAGCCAGGCCCACCCCGGTTACACTTGCCTGCTCCTCCGAGTGGAGGCGCCCTAAGCATTACATTGGTGCTCAGAAGTGGGATTGGCCACTCGGTCAGATGGTGGGGTCCAGGGATGAGAATCGCGACAGAGATTCGGCTCCCGAGGACGGTAGCCTTGTGCGAGGGGGGCAGTGTAATGAATGGTGCCGCCGCGGCTGTGGTGCCGCGGGGCATGCCGGGATTGAAACCATGAGTGACTGAGCTGTCGCTTGCGGAGGGGTATATGTACGATCTGGATGATGCTTGGCAAGTGGCCAGGCTGGCCTCTTGTCAACCGTCATCCAGACGTGCCTTCCCCAGTTCCACTTGCTTGCTTCTTGGAGTGGAGGCGCCCCAACCATTACACGTGAGATTGCATCCCACTGTCCGCTTGGCCCCCGCTCTTTCATCCCCCCTTCACACGAATGCTGTGGAATAAAATGAGAAAATGGCGCTTGTGTCGAAAGAATAAATCATTGCATTGTTTTAACAAAGCAGAAGATTTTCTTGAGAACAGACTGACAGAGCCCTGACAGACGGTGAGTTGCACCCATCGATGGAGGAAGGGAACCCAGGCAGCTTCAACCAATACAACATGGAAGCATAGTCGCATCCGTTTAATTCACAGATTGAAAATTAGGATCATCTGGTATTGGGCGTGCTTTACAGTACACAGGTAGAACCAAAACATGGCAGGACATTTACTTTGTGAAAAACACCTTGAATAGGTACAGGGCTACTCATAAATGGGAGGTAATAATGGAACATTTAAAATAATTTAAACATTGCCCCCGGCCTAATAGAATCAAAAGGTCAAATGTCGAAACACTATAGTTGCATATTTATTGTTACATTATTTTCACTATTGCTGTGTAAAATGATTGCCTGATATGTTGGGTGTCAAGGTCTAAGCTTCAGGGCTCTGGACCGGTTCAAGAAATAAAAATGAAAACCAAAAACGAAATGAATTTTGCAGAATTTTACGAGGAGCGGAAACGAAAACGGAAAAAGATTTCTTCAACTGTTCCGGAACAGAAACGGAACATTATGAAATCGGTTAAAACGTTTTTTTTTTTTTACGTTCTCTATATATTTTATATAGTTCACTGAGCGAGGGCAAGAGCTGGGAAATGTGCATCGACCTGGAAAGGAAGCTCATCTTTCCGACGGAGATAACTCATACGTTGCAAAGACCCGATATCGTGATGTGGTCCGCCGCCACCAGGAGAGTCCTCATCCGAACTGACTGTGCCATGGGAGGAGGGAATAACAACGGCACACGAGGCAGAGATGCCAAGCAGCTTAACCTGTATAACTCATTCAACATATCCTATGTCTGGGAGACTATTTCCAATTGTGCATCCATCCAACTATCACTGTCAATCATCAAGCCCCATGCATCTGGGCCTCCATCTTGTGGACAGACGAGGAAGCGAATGTAATGGCGTTTTAAAGCTGGTTTTGGATGTCCACCAAATATTTTTTGTGAACAATAACTAAACTTAACATTGCACAATATAAGGAACTTACTACATTTTTGCGTTCCGAACCAGTCCAGGACCAATATTTTCGCGGTGGAACGGTTCCGAGAACGAAAACGTTAAACATCGGCCTGCCTGAACCGTTCGGAACTAAACATTTTAAAAATAATTTTGTTTTCAAGCCCTGGTAAGCTTGTGCATCTTGTGTATTCATCAACATGGGAATAAAGATGATTCGATTACTTGATCTGAGAAGAAATGGGGAAGCGAGTCCTGTAGGTCAGCTGTGGTGCCCTCTGTCTGAGCTGCGTCAGGTTTTTCTGACAGCTTGTCAGCTGGTGAAACTCGATACCGCTGATATTGTTGTTCTTGTGTTATCGTACTCATCCTTATAACTCATCCCAGACATTCAACCCCCCATGACTTCAGTATTCGACTCAACTGACCTTGTGACAGCCTGTGAACTACAACATTCAAATGTTGTATTGAATATTTAGTAACTAAGTTACAGTCATCAAGTTACTTTGGTTTTAGCCCTTTTATGATAAGATTGTTTGATTTCAGTGCACTTCGCTTTATACAGAAGTTTTATAACATGAATGCTCTATAAAATGACATTGTAACTCTCGGCCATCAACAAGTTAATCATGATATTTAGCCACAGAGATGGCAAGTAACAAAGTACAAATACTTAAGTACTGTACTTAAGTAAAATTTGAAGTTATCTGTACTTTTTAAAAGTACCTTTTTTCTGTGATTACTTTTTACTTGTACTGAGTACATTTTTAACAAAAATATCTGTACTTCTACTCCTTACTTTTTACAGGCTCGTTACTTTTTCTCTCTTTTTTGCGCATTGAGAGGGTAGAATAAGATGTATAATATGAGTCAGTAGGGGGCGCTAATGCTCTGAGTACAGTCCCAATTATTACATTAATAAGTGGTTTTCATTTAGTTTTGAGCTAAATTAGTCTAGGTTGTTAGTAATTTATTCAAACAATAACATAGACAAACTAACATTGAAAAAAACATACAATTTTATTTTTAGTACTATGTACTTTACACTTTCAAAAATACTTTTTAGAGCCTCTACTTTTTACTTTCAAAAATACGCTTTGAGTATATTTCTCAGCCTGTACTCTTTACTTTACTCAAGTAGATATTTGGATCAGTAGTTTGTAGTATTTTACTCTTACTCAAGTAGGAAATCTGGGTACTTTTGCCATCTCTGCTTAGCCACGTCGCAAACAAGGAAGATGAGAGTTCTTGAATTTCCAGTTATTTACAAGTATCTGTCTACAGTTATTTACAAGTATCTGTCTACAGATATTTACGAGTATCCGTTTACCTCATTGTGGACCCAAGAAAAGTTGACAAACACGCAAGGGCGTTGGATTGTAAGGTTGGCTGGCAGGGAAGAGCTGTGAAGGAATGAAGAAGTCGGTTAATTTTGGGGGCGCATCAAAGAGTCTTTTCCCAGTATAGTATATCTATTATTAAATTTAAATACATTTTGTTTGCCCATTCCCCCACAAGCTTGTGTTATATAAATGGTATGGGTATCAAATAACAATATTACGTTTTGGCATGCTACACCTATTTCATCACTATTGCAGAATTCATTACATTTATGACCATGTGTCACCAAAAATAAACATGGCTGATACCACAAGTCCAGCATATTGCTACCAAAATATCAAAATAATGGGATCATCTTTTTTTTAATTCAAGTATTATTATTATTTTATTTCTTTTTTGTTCGTTTTAGTTTGCCAAAGTTCAGAAAACAAAAAAATCTTGGGAGGAGGTGAAGGACAGATTTCTTAACTATTCTGTGCTGAGCAGTGGTGGAAAGTAACGAATTACATTTACTCACGTTACTGTAATTAATTGCCTTTTATGAGTAATTCGTAATTTTCAGAGTAGATTTTGAAATGTGTAATTGTGACTTTCACTCGAGTACATTTTTACCGTAGGACTTTTAACTCAGTACATTTGAGTCCCAAATACACATTGGTGGATGGTGAAAATTGGGTGGAAAGTTAAACTCCTGTGCAGCCTGGCGAGCCAGACCCAACGCATCGTCCACGCATCACACATTGCTAGACGCTCTATTCGTTGCTGCTGCAGCTGCGTCGCAGAAGTGCATGGCACCCGTGCTGAATTTGATTCAATCATAAGTGACTCATTCTTTTTTTTTTGCATTAAATAATTGGAAGTCATTTTTACTCATTTTACTCATTATATTTTAAATGAAGTAACTTTGTGCTTTTACTTGAATGCATTTTTAGAAGGGTAATTTTTTTTAGAGTATAATTTGAGCAAAGTAAAAATTATTTTACTCTACATTTTTCCAGTGCTATTTCCAACTCTGGAGCTGAGCTGAACTATTCTATGAACCGTACCATACAGACCTGACGATGGTGGCGCTTGGAGGGGGTTGGCCGGCCAGCGGCTCACAGCGACAGGACTCGGGAGGTCGCGACCTCCAGTCTTCAACGCTTCTTAGACCGCAGCATGAGTCCTAGAGACGGACAGGGAACAATCCAATCTACAGGATACCACATTGGAGACGGTAGAATGCGGTACTGCAAGGCAACGGCTAAAGACGAGGACAAGATATATACAATATATGACAAGGTCAATTCCCCTCTGAGATAAGGAACAGTTTGAGAGACATTTGCTACTTATAGGAAGAATAGTAATCTTCATGACAGAATAAGTATATATACTGTAGTGCTGGTTCAGTCGGTAAGGCACCTGCACCCAGCACATGTATGTTGTCTGCAGTGTAACAAAGTACAAATACTTCGTTTTTTCGTGTATCTGTTTAGAAGTACATTTTCTCTGATGACTTTTTACTTGTACCGAGTAGATTTTTAACGAAATTATCTGTCCGTCTACTTTTCCCAAAACAGGCTTGTTACTTTTTTGCGCACAAATGGTAGGTGGTAGGGATATGTACAGTGTGAATGAGCCAGTAGGCGGTAATGCCAACAGATGTTAATTTCAATGTTCGGCAGTGGGAATTATGAACCTGTAGTGAAGCAAGTTAAACTAGGTTTTTAACAGTTTATTCAAACATTCAAACATTGTAAAACTATCATTGAAAAAGTCAATTTTATACACAATTTATTTTTTTTACTTTGTACTTTATACTTTCAAAAATACTTTTGAGTCATTTTCAGAGCCTGTACTTTTTACTTTCAAAAAGTACTTGGATCAGTACTTCGTAGCCATACTCGAGTTGTTTTTTTCACAAGTTTATTTTACTGTTACTCAAGTAAGAAATGTGAGTACTTTTGCCATCTCTGCTTGTCTGTGACTTAGTTCACAGGCACAAGCAGCATTGCGTGTTATCCTCCCCTTGCCAACCTTTCAGCAATGTCTCTCCCCGATCTCTTTCGTCCCACCTTCGAAGCTAACTCTGTCAATAAAATGTAAAATGGCACTTGCCTAAAAAATAACGTAAAAAAAGGATATACACATACAGGAACTTGAGATATTGTAAAGGAGATAATTGCATTCTGGGATATGTCTATTGAAATCGATGCCGGGTCGAGTACAGGTCAGACTACGGCAGGAGACAAAGTCCAGACTGCTACAGATGCAAACACTATACAATCACAGAGACGTTTGCATATGATTTTCCTAAATATTTACATAAGCAACACAAACAAGAGCATGGTGAGCAAAATCCACCCACAGTGTCTTTAAAGGTGCTGCTGTGTCCACAGTAGAGGCACACTTTAATTAGTTTAAGATTTTAAGATACTTTATTTAGTCACACATACATACATGTACAGTGAAATCCATCCTCCGCATTTAACCCATCCCTGCGGAGCGGTGGGCAGCACCCGGGGGCCAACTCGATATTCTGAGCTAGTACCTTGGCCAGGGGCACTGACAGGAGCAGTATAATTAGAACACGTTTTTGGTGGTGGGGAAATCGGAGTGCCCGCAGGAAACCCACGCAGACTCGGGGAGAACATGTTAACTCCACATGGACCTTCTAGCTGTGAGGCAGCAATGCTAACCACTGCACCACCGTGCAATCTGCAGTGACACAAGAAATTAATTTGTAGGGGTAGCCCATAGCATCTTGGATGATGGCAGTGGATGTCTGCTATCTTATAGTGTTTTATATATATATATATACAATGTGCTTACAATTTTTATTTTATTAGACTTAAACACATTTTTAATCATTTTTCCCACTAGTTGGATTGCGACTGGTTTCCCACTGGTCCCAATATGAGGAAAATAAATGAAGAGTAATGTATAATGCCGCAATGTATAAATCTAGTGTCCGGTTTGCTCCAGATACAGATTTGATGATCAGTCTTTGTCAAAGTTATAGAAATGTATAGGGATGCATACCGAGGCCTGGAGCTCGTTCAGTGGGGTCTGGAGTTCAGGGTCAGCTTGGTACAGAGGGGTCACGTTGAAAAACAGATCCTGCAGCCCGTTCTCAATCTGAGAAACACAGTGGCTATAGAATAACACAGTGCGATATGTTCAAACTTGTTGAATGTTGATTGAGCTGTCCAGTGTGGCAGGGAAAATACACAGAATATATAACTGCCATGAAGTAGCAAGCCACAACTGGTATTGTCAAATAACTGGATCATAACAATGACAAGACAGGCGGAATAATACACAGATATGAGATATGTAACTAATTACATGCTCACCAGAGCAGGGAGAACTGAATTCAAACAATTAGAGAGTTTAACTTCCCGACTATTATCAGAAGAGGTCATGTCTCAGAAAGTGCTGACTGGATTACACAAGCCGCCTGCACACCTTTCCCCGTGCGGGAGGTACTCTGCGCTACCTTTGGAAGATATGCTCTGTATTAATTTGCACCTCTGCTACTTTTTGGGGGGTTTTATGGCGATTGGCAAAAGTAGGGGGTTGCAAAACCGCTTATCAGAAAAAACGTGTCATTTACTCCCTGTAGTATATGACATGCCTGTCTATGACAACACACAAACCAGAATAGGCATAAGTCCTGAACCCAGCAACAGAAGCATATAGTGGATTGGAACACCATGATCCTGCAGCGAGTCACAGCAAGAGACTTCCTTATATAGCCTCACTGCAAAGTACCGCTCAAAGCACCTGCTGCAGCTCTCACTAGCTAGCAAGAATTCATAGACAAGATAACGCCACCATCTAATGGACACCAACAGTGGCGCCGGTTATGACAGGTATTAGATCACTTGAAGTCAGAGAAGACAAAGATTTAGCAAATCAAAACTTCAAGTGGCCAATCTAACAGTCTTGCCGATGTATAGGCTATCTGATATGAAAAGCTACTACAGCGCTGTAGCAAAGCTGGTTTAGAGATCATAAGGTATTCATTCTTCTCACTCACTTTTGGATAGTACTTTGTTTTGTTCATATATGGTTTTCCTAATTGCTAATGCCTGAAATAAAACCAATTAAAAGTAAAGGAATCTTTCTACTTCCCTATGGTGAGGTGGTTTTATGGTGTAGATTGCTTTGTGCGGTATGTTGAAGCTTACCTCAGTCTGAACTTGGATGAGAGGAGCCGATACCACCATGAGTGCCACAAAGATGATAAACACCACCAAAGAATACTGCAGACAGAGATAAGGATCGCTCAGCTGTGCATGTATGTAAAGGTACTTTATTTCACTATACATATATACATGTATAGTGAAATTCTATCTTTTGTGAGCATGTGACACAAGAAAATTAAGACTCTTGCACACCAGGCAGTGACCACCATCAATTCATTTTTTTCAATATTGCATTGTACTATACTGTGCTATTGCATGTTTTCACCAGAATATACTGTCCCCAACATAAACACCATGCCGGCATGGTGGCGCAGTGGTTAGCATTGCTGGCTCACAGCTAGAAGGTCCTGGGTTCGAATCCCCACCCAGACAGGTCCTTTCTGTGTGGAGTTTACCCCGTGTCTGTGTGGGTTTCCTCCAGGAACTCCGGTTTCCCCTACATTTGCATGAACACCCAAAAACATGTTCTAGTTAACCTGATCCAGTCAGTGCCCCTGGCCTGTCCACCGCGGCTGCCCCCTGCTCCTCAGGGATGAGTTAAATACGGAGGAAGAATTTCACTGTACATGTATGTATGTGTGATGAAATAAAGTATCTTATGTATGCGCAAATGGCGCATAAAGCTGATTCTGATTAGCCTGGAAAGCCAGACCCAATGCATCGTCCACGAATTGCACATCGCTAGACGCTGAATTGGGTCTGGGAAACCTCGAATACCCATCGGCAACATAAATGCGAACCAATCAGCGCGGACGTGTGCGGAGTTGGTATGGGCGACGCAAGACGGGGGCGGAGTTGGTGTGGGAGCGAGCCCGCAACGCCTCGGGCGTGGTGTGTCTGTGTGCGTGTCTCAGGAATTTTGTAAGATCGCGTTGTTACAAAATGCATTTCATTGCGAATACCATATGGGGCTGTCTTAACCGCTACACCACGCAGCCATGTCCAGAGGGTGCTTTTTCGACAAATAAAATAAAACAAAATGCATTTGTGTGCGTGTGTGTGTCTGTGTGTGTGTCGGTGTGTGTCTCAGTAGGAATTTTGTAAGATTGCATTGTTACAAAATGCATTTCATTGCGAACACCGTGTGGGGCTGTTTTAACCGCTACACCACGTGTGTGTCCCTATACCCCCGCGTCTTTTTCTCGGCGACACCCACCCGGCGGGGGGCGGCGCCGGGTGGGTGTCGCCCTTGTAAGTGAGTTCTCCGTCGAGTCACGGCTATAGAGACCAGCTGGCAGTGCTCTGCAGCCAAGGTCGAGGCGAGCTAACACGCTACGATTCACACGTCATCAATAATAATAAATACAGCAATAATAACGAGGATAATGCCATACATTTTATAATGTAAATATCACAGATCAATTTACAAAACGACAACACAGGTTGATGGTCAACATGTTTCAATAGCTCTTAAATTTTGACCGCGGCAGGGTTTTTTTTCATCCTGGGAATGAATGGCACTGGGCATTTTCGGATGGATGTCAACATTTTGCATGTCTGATTCCATTCATGGTACGGTGGAGTGAACATGGAATGGAAAGTTCCTGCGCTTTGTGGCCAACTTCTCCCAGAGTCCGTTACCTCTCTCACTTTAATTCAACATGTCGCTGTGGCCTGTGTTGGTTGGTTGTGTGAAGGATCGGGGGGCACTCTCTCAGTTTCGTTGTTGTGGTGTTAAACTGTAACAATGACAATAAATGTTCTATTCTATTCTAACACACACTCGCACGCGTACATGATTCCTATCATGCATTGACTATAATACACTTGATTTCATTCTCGTTTGATGTCGCTGCGATGTCGCTCGCAATGGAAATTAACGATAGACGTGACAGTCAGCCTCGTCTTCGCTTCCTCAGTCAGCTCCTCGATCGTCACGCCTACTGCGCTGTGATTGGATTGCCTGGTTTAAATACTTGTCACTTGACATGTTTTTTTACAACGTTTTTCGCAGTTTTTCGAATGGAGCTGCACCAGACCGAATTCAGCGTCTAGCGATGTGCAATTCGTGGACGATGCATTGGGTCTGGCTTGCCAGGCTAGATTCTGACTGCATTTAACCCATCCCTGAGGAGTGTTGGCCAGCCGCGGTATGCGCAGCGCTCGGGGGCCAACTCCACATTCTGAGCCAGTGCGTTAGCCACAGGCTCTGACTGGAGCAGGTTGACTAGTGTGGTGTGGTGTGTGTGTGTGGTGTGTATGAGTGGTGTGTGTGTGTGTGTGTGTCTCACCGCTAGCAGTAGTATCCTAGTGTGTGTAAGAACAGCACAGAATCCGAGCATGGCTATCGCCATGGTAACAGGTCCAAAGCCCCTCAGGACAACCAGGCCCTGAGTACTGGAGTAGTAGTTCAGCTGTAACAGAGCAGTCATTTGGATGGCATTTCCTCTCATTGGTTATTGTTAATTCAATCAAAATATACCAAAGAGTGCAGGCCCCTAAAAAAAGAAGAGATTATCTCTGTAGCTATGTTGCTGTGTGACTGCCTGTTTGATGCTCTCTCAATAAAAATATTTAAAAAACAGTGCAGGCCCCATGAATAATCACCCATATACAACAATTAACCATCTATAAGTTGTCATACAGTACACGTAGCGCCCCAACCTCACACCTCGCTCAGCCAAAATTGCTTCAAATACGGCATCATGTAAATGGCGCCGCCGCCACAGGCAAGCAGGGCTTGAAAACGGAATTATTTTTGAAATGTTCCGTTCCGAACGGTTCAGGCAGGTCTCTGTTCAACGTTTTCGTTCTCGGAACTGTTCCGCCACCAAAATAACGGTCCTGAACCGGTTCGGAACACAAAAATTCTGTTCGTTCTTAAAGTTCCTTATATTGTGCAATGTTAAGTTTAGATATACTTTATACAAAATATATTTGGTGGACTTTCAAACTTCAGTGTAACTGTTTTAACGTCATTACATTCACTTCCTGGTCTGTCCACAAGATGGAGCCCGAGATGCATGGGGCTTGATGTCTGACAGTGAAAATTGAATGGATGCACAACCGGAAATAGTCTCCTATACATAGGAAATTTTCAAATATACAGAGAACAGAAAAAAACGTTTTTAACCGGTTTTGTGGATTTCATAATGTTCCGTTTCTGTTCCGGAACATTTGAATACATCTTTTTTCGTTTCCGTTTCCGCTCCTTGTAAAATTTCATAAATTTCCGTTCGTTTCCGGTTTTCGTTTTCGTTCCTTGAACCGGTTCGGAGCCCTGTTCAGAACGGAACGTTTGAAAAATAGTTTTGTTTTCAAGCCCTGTGACTCAAGAAGAAATTTCCTTTTACACAATTCCCCTTTGGGAATTAATAAAGTATTCTGATTGTGATTTCTAACACATCATCATTTCCCAGTAACTATACATTCACTATATGTTTTCTTTCAGTACCTTTTATAAACCTCTTCC
>OMKY01059251.1:0-16636 GCA_900302395.1 Bregmaceros cantori | reverse complement strand
GTTAAAATATTTGGTAGCACTTCATAATACGTGTCCGCATTTGAACATTAGTTACGCATTAGCTAAGCAATAGTTAACCATCATTTCAACCTTAATTAACCCTTAGTTAAGCATTACATCTTAATTATTTCGCATTACTTAATCATTAACTAATGATTTTCAGACCGTAATCTGGTTTACGGTGTGTTGGGTCTGGTCATGCCAGGTCTGAAGTCGTACTTCACCCGGCTGAATGCTGGTCATGCCAGGTTAACTTGAATGTGTTGGGTCAGGTCATGCCAGGTCAACATGAATGCGTGAGGGCTGGTCTGAAAATCATTAGTTAATGATTAAGTAATGCGAAATAATTAAGATGTAATGCTTAACTAAGGGTTAACTAAGTTTGAAATGATGGTTAACTAATGCTTAGCTAATGCTTAACCAATGTTCCAATGCGGACACGTATTATGAAGTGCTACCAAGTTATTTTTTGGACACAAGTGCCGTTTTTCATTCTTTATTGAGAGCGATAGCGACAGGATTAAATCAGAAACATTATCTAACTATATTGAGTGACAGGTACAATGATGCTTAAACTTTGCTGCACTTGCTATTTTCAAAGCAGCAACCACTGAAAAAAAATTGTTGTGGCCCCGGGAACATATGGGGACCTGAAATGAATGTTACGCGTGACGCTTTGTGTGCACCACTAAACAGAGATTAGCGATAGGGGGTGATTCTGCCCCGTAAGGCGCTGGACGCCGATCTCTGGACAGGAAGCTACTCTCTGGAGAAAGAGCTAATACTAACCACTAGCACCTGTAGCTTCCCTTATTTATACAGCATGCTGACTTCGACTTGGCCTGCTTGCATTACCCTGGATTGAGGATGAGTACTCTACTATTTACCATCCTATAGTTAACCACTCTTCCCTTGACCATGCAGTTGTGGTCCTAATGTTAAAAAAGCATTCTTTTTGTAGAGACCTGTTTGTTGGCAGAACCACAACCGCATGGTCAAGGGAAAAGTGGTTAACTATAGGATGGTAAATATCAGACTACTCAGCCTCAATCTAGGTTGGTGGTTAGCATTAGCTCTTCCTCGTAGCTTCCTGTACAGAAATCGGCGGCCAGCACCTTACGGGGAAGTATCACCCCATATCGCCTATCTCTGGTTAGTGGCGCGAAACGCTGTGTGTTACGTTCCGTTACGGGTCTCGATGGTAGTTGTTTACAACTTCCAATGAACATGCAATAAGATAGTGGGGTGTATGGATGCATGTTAAAGGTGCGTGCTTGGAGTACTGGACACAATGTCTACGAGGCATAAACCCCAAGGAGAGTGTTGTGTTACTCTCACAACACGCCAGGGCTACTGGCGGAATAATGTAAGTGTGAATGGGGACTCACAATAATTTAGCTCTGGGCGGACAGACTATGGAAACGACTCGCAGCATTTCTTGTTGGACCAACCACCCTCATATAACACAGATGGAATACGTACGAGTGTGTTAGTGGATCGAGACGTCCACCACTCGTCGTGTTTTAATCACGGGGTGGCGGCCCTTCTACAATAAAGGTATTGTAGAAGAGACTACGGAGGAATTGAGTCGCATGTTATAGTAGCCAGCCAGAGATGCTACGCACAAACAGACGGGAGTAAAAGATCGTCTTTAACATTAACTCCCGCCTGCCGGCCGAGACCCATAACCGCATGGGAAGGAGGCCGAGTTATTTAACCATAGGAATAGTACAGGATATACTCAGCCTCGGGAACGATGTGAATCAAGTCATCATGAATCAAGACTCAATGCCAGCAGGCCGATCGGAACGGAGCCTGCTGTTTAAATAAGGCAAGCCACAGGTGCTAACGATTAGCATAGCATTAGTTCATCCTCGTGGCTTGCTCCTGAACTGGCGCCCAGCGCCTTAAGGGCATAGCGCCCTCTACCGCAAGTCTCAGGAAATTGTAAGTGGTGCCGGAGCGCCACGTGACACCATGTGTAACAATGACTGGAAAGGACTCTGTGCAACACAGATCACAACAATAGTCTAGTACAGTCAGTAGTTGCACTGATTCAACCAACAAAAGTAAATAGTAATCTTGGGTGTATATATACAGGTGCTAAACTATATGCACGGCAACATTATCTAATTAGCTCGGGGTTTCACCTAGTGGGGGGCAGTAGCAGGGTTGTGGTCAGAAAATGTGAATATCCTTGACCCTCATTGATTATTGGCTTTATATTTGTTCTGCTAATAGTGTGTCATAAGTTAGTGTTTATTAATGGGACTCCTGGGAATGAAGCTGCGCTGCGTTGTCCCTATCAATTGAATACCGCAGGTCTAACCAATACTTCAACATCTAAACATAGCATGGGTGTGGCTACATCTGAAAAAACTCTGTTGATGAATAAATCACAAACATTGCATTCCAATCTACTTTGCTTAAATAAGATGCTGAAGCTTCTTATGCATATTTTGGCTTGGATTGGATGAACAATATGCTTGTGTTTTATTTTTAAAATGGATAAAGAGATAAGTGTTGTCATTCATTATTTTTGATTTAGTTATGAGGACAAATCATCACAGAGAAGATGGACAGCCTGGTAACTAGGTTAGAAAAGCAATTAACCACTGAAACAGAAGCAGATCAGACCAGAAATGTCAATGATTGATCAATAACTGATTAACCAATTGATAACATTTAATCAATTTATTTTTGTACATCAATACATACATTGATGCATATGAGCCCGCTGCACCAACTAAACTCAAACTTTATTTGTATAGCACTTTTCATGCAGAGCAACACAAAGTGCTTTACAGAAATAGAACATTGAACAGTACAACATTACCCACAGCCTCCCAACACAGGGACACTGGCACACACCCAACCATAGACACACTCGCAAACACATACAGTAGGCTAGGGCTGAACGATAAAAAAAAATAAATTGAAACCCTTTTTTCGGTTTTTGTTGTTTTTTTTTTTCAAACGATTACAGAGCAGGAATATGAGCAGTTACGAAGAGATTTTTTCTGCAAATGATGGCAGTTTCACCGCTCACAACTTTGGCCCGCGCGTTTGTGTAGTGGATGGCTGGATGCGCCTCCATGGCCGACTGTACGCCCCACTACTAAGGGAGCGGCGTGAGCTGACAACTGTGTCAACCATGAAAGCACTCCACTCCCACCCACGACACGCTCCAACAAGCCCCACAAAGAAACTGACGCTTTGAAGAAAACGAAACCGCATTGTTTTTATTTTCGGTTTTTGGTCTAAAACCAAAAATCGTTCAGCCTTACAGTAGGCTGATGTATCGATGACAGCAACATCCTAGTTATGAGCCAGGTCAAAGAGATGTGTCTCGAGCTTGTTCTTCAAAACATCTACAGTCTCCACGGCCCTGAGGGTCTGAATGTGGCCTCTCCATGCAATTTTGTAATTAACTCATGGAACTAGTAAGAGCCCTGTGCCACTGGTCCTCAGGTTCCGCGACGGCTGATATGGTACAAGCAGATCAGCTAAGTATGGAGGGGCGAGTTTGTTAATGCTTTTGAAAACTAGTAGAAGTATTTTAAAGTAAATTCCGAAACGAACAGGGAGGAATGGTAAAGATGTCAAAATTGTAATTTGTTACCGCCATCTGGTCCTTGTCAGTACCTGAGCAGCCGAGTTTTGTAAGAGTTGTAAGTTATTAATGGTCTTTTTAGGAAGACCAGAAAGGAGGGCGTTACACTAGAGACAAAAGCATGCAACAGCACCTCTGTGCTGGCCACAGAGGTGCTGTTGCATGCTTTTGTCTCTAGTCGCGTAGACTATTGTAACACCTTAAGAAGAATCAATCCCTTCTGGTCCATAGTAGGTCCCTAATACCTCCATGAGAATCAATCCCTTCTGGTCCATAGTAGGTCCCTAATTAGCGCTACAGAATGAAACCCCATAATAGAAGAGCATCATCACCAATTTAATTGATAAGTTCCTACATTGTCCTGCCTTGCATGGTACCATACCATATTGCCTAACAGTTACAGGAAAGTAAAAAAAAAAAATGAATAATCGCCTGATGAAATTAACAATAATCAAATAATCCATTAGATACATTTCCAGTAATTCTAGTAAAGACTGCTGCATGGTTTGTGTGCATATCGGAGCGAGTCATTCCAGCTCCTTTAGAATCTGGAATAAGTGAAGGATGTGTCCAAAGTCATTCTTTCACTAATCCCTACTCACTGCACAGTGCACTCAGTTGCAATACACTCACTAGTACACTCAAGAACAGCAGAAAATTGAGCAGGGGGACAGTTCCATCTTGGGTAAAATGAGTCGGACCTGGGATGAACATGTTGGTTTAAATACGCCCTTAATACTCAAAAGTATGATGGCTGAATTCAAGATGGCCAATGTTTCTGTTTGGTCCATACCTTCTGACTGGGTTGTTGAATTTGCTCCACATTTCTATGTTTTCACAATAGTGGTTTTAACATAAAGCATATGAATTTAATTCCATATACAGGAAAAATCTAAAATCCTTCAAAATGGCTGACTTTTTCTTTTGTGTGATAACACTTCTTCAGTCAACAATCTTGAATGTGAACATTCTGGCAAGCACCTTGTACAATGCCGCAGTGAGGTCTCAATTTGCATTCCTAGAAAGAAACTGTTTAATTCTACAGAAAGCATGGCTCTATACTATTTCTGAGTTTCATTGATGCTTCTATGCGTTTCAGGGATATTCCTTTGTAGTCGGTAACAACGTCTGTCTTGTTGCAGAGTGGGGCGATCATGTCTAGTGTCGTTTTATGGGTCGGCAGTGCAACATGCTGCTTAACCCTCTGGTGACCATACCTGGAACAGGCTCTCTTTTAGGTGATTTACCATGTGTCAAATAACCATGGATAAAACCTATGAAACAAAATCATTGCCATACACATTTTGGCTCCTTTTTTTTTTTTCAAACTAGCATAGCTGTCACCCAAAAACTTCACAGAAAATGTCTTCGCTTTTGTAATGAAGTTTTAGAATTAAACATTTAACATTAAACATTTTTAGATTTTCAAGATTTGAACTTTTTATATGAAGATCACCCTAGTACAGTCTTCATTTAACAGATGGGGGATGATAAATGATATTAAAAAATCAGTATGTAAATGGATGTGTGTGCTATGAAATGTGAAAGTTTGGGAAAATGTAAAAGTAATTTTCCAGAAATGGCTTCTACTGTAAAAAACACATTCATTTTTTTTTTCATTACCTTGTGTGTAAAGTGTAAAACTTAGTCACTTAGAATGATTCAAGACTCTACTTTCCGAGTATATGAGTATACGCCAGCTCGACTGGCGATCGATGGGAGAGCCCGGACTGTTTGTCAGTAAAGTTTGTTGCGGCGTTCCCCGATAGAGGGGCTTCTTGGCGGCCATGTTAGCTTTATGATCCGCTGTTGGGGAGAGCTCCCGTCACGGCTCCGCCCCCGGAAGTTGACGCGATCGTTGAAATGAACGTGGTGAAATGTTAGTTTAAATTCTTTTTTTAAAAAATCAATGAAAATGAGTGGTTAAAACACCGTTAGTATGACACGGTGCCGCGTCATGGGCTGAATAACTGCATGAAAAAGTTCATGCAGTGTGGGATGTTAACAAAGTCTCTAGGGACAGAATCCACAGGGAAATCAAAGTGCAGGTTAAAATTGCCGGCGATGACTGCTATGATTTATTGAGAGCAGCTCAGAGAATTCACTAATAAAAGTGGGAGAGTGTTTCGGAGCAGGGCTTGAAAACAAAATTATTTTTAAAACATTCCGGCACCAATATCGGCCCTGAAAGGGTTCGCAGTGCAGACATTTAGTTAGTTCTTAAAGTTCCTTATTTTGTGCAATGTTTAGTTTAGATACAGTTCATACAAAATATATTTGGTGGACTGGTGACAAACATCAGTGCAACTGTATTAACATGAAAACTGGGTTTAAAACGCATTACATTTGCTTCCTCATCTGTCCACAAGATGAAGCTCCAGATGCATGGGGCTTGACGACTACCAAGGAAGGAAATAGTCTACCAGACATAGGATATGTTAAAAATGTATAGAGAACGAAAAGAAAAATGTTTTTAATCTGTTTTGTGGATTTCATAATGTTCTGTTTCTGTTCGGGAACAGTTGAATTTCAATTGACTAATACTTGTTAAAAGGTACTTTGTTAACTGATAGGTTACTTTTTGTGATTGAGGCAGTTCCACCTCCTATTTCCCTCCCTGGTAGAGCACAAGACATTTACATTTGGTGGAGATGCCTCGACGAGGACAGCATTTGCCTCCTTAGGTTTGTGTGAGACAATAGAGGTGATTCGATAGGTGTTCTGCCCTTCGGTGTGTGTATTAATAATGTTGGTTTTAGGTGTCGGTGAGTGTGGTACCTGGTAGGCGAGCATTGCTCCTGGTAGTCAGTCTGAAGCTTTGTCACTGGATTGGACAGTCAGATCGATGTTGAAAGACAGGAGCCTGGATCCTTGCTTGTTAGGGTGGAGGTGGTCTTGTTTGACGAGCTGTGCCTGTTCAGGAAAGTGGTAAAGTTATCAACAAAATGAATCCCTTTGGTCAGGCAGTATACTTTTAGCCACAGCTGGTAGAGGTGACTGAAGTGTGCATCGCTGAACCGTGGCGCTGGGATCAGGCCTGAGATGACTAGCCATTACACAGTCCAGGAGGCGGTCAATTGAGTTGGCAAAGTCCTTCTTGAGCACTTGAGCACCTGACTGAGGATCTGAAATATTATTTGTACCAGCTTGGATGGCATGCCTTCACAGACCATTCGCTGGTCTTAGCCTGTACGACGGGAGGGGAGGCTGAGCAGAAGAGCGTGGATGGAGGGAGAGGAGGGTAGGAAAGGTGGGTGCCATCTAGGTTGTTGGGAGCCAG
Source organism: Bregmaceros cantori (assembly GCA_900302395.1). NCBI lineage: Eukaryota > Metazoa > Chordata > Actinopteri > Gadiformes > Bregmacerotidae > Bregmaceros > Bregmaceros cantori. The sequence continues at coordinate 9,743 of OMKY01059251.1, read as the reverse complement.
GTCGAGTGTCAAGAGGAGGGAACTCTGCCAAGCTCAATACGTCAAACTAGTTCTCCAATTGTAGGTCTAAGGGGGAGACTGGTGGTGAGTGAGTCCCAGCACCTCTGGTCATCGGCATCCACAGTTATCTGATGCTCCTTGCTCCAACACGGATGAGGGGCGGTTGTTGTGAGCAGATGACCTAGGAATATTCCACATGTGTTTGGTTTGGAGCTGCAGATGTGGGTCTTGGGCTTGGCACCAGTTCTGAACCAGACCTGTTGGCAGTTGCGGTGTTGATGGACTGGGGCAATGGGAGACAGTGTAACAGCGCTGAACATGAGAGAAAACACATACAAGAATATGATGGATCAGGACACTTCTGGACGTCTTTGCTTAGCGGCTGTCACTTGTTTTAATGAGAGAAATGCTGCCTGCCCTGCTCCTTTGCACAGTCGCTGCTTGCTATATACATTCTTAAACAAAATAAAACACCAATATGTGACCACATTTATTGTGTGCCACTACAACACACATGCCTGATTGATTGAAATAAATATGTACGTTGTTGAAACCTCAAAAGGAAACGATCAGCAAAAATATATTTTCCCAACATTGGACGAAGATTACACATGCATGAAATCAATCGTGTGTGGGCAGCATGTGTTCAAGAACGGAATCCATCCAATCCAAGACTCTGAGATTGTATGTTTGATGAACACTGTAAGCACCGACAACTCGCTTATAACATGTGTGCACGGAACCAAGTGGCGTAAGAGCTGCACTGCCAAACTCTGCCAAAATGTAGCAGTCGTGGCAGACGCAGGAGTCATGCGATGGAAAAAGAGAGGACGGCAGGCTGTGGCCAAGGCTACACTAGCATAGTATGTTAGTATACTAGCTCCCCCGCCCCGGAGCTACTTGTCCTCTGGGCTCCGGAACCTCCAACTTGCCAAATTAGGCACTGGTTTCAGCACACAGACCACATAGATGCGGAGCTTAATGTTGTCGGGACTTCAGTTGCAGCGAGACGAAGTTCTGTGTTTTAGACTAGAAATACATCTTCATCACACATTTCATAACTCCAAACGAACAACAAGATTATAGGCAAAAAAAGTCAAGCATAAATGCAAGAACTTTTTGTGGTCAGCTTTCCTGAAGTGATTTTACCTTAAAGTACATATGAAGAGTAGTGCCGTGCATAGAACCAACAAACTATTGTGAAAACAAAGAAACAACATTTTTGGGCAAATTCAACCACCCGAAAAGAAGTTATGGACCAAACAAAAAATCTGCCGTTTTGAAATTGTTGGCCTCCAAAATCTAATCAGTTCATGAAACTACCCTAGCGCTTTATCAATGCGCTACCAAACTACCAAATCTGGGACAAATCCATCCATCCATTAGAAAGTTAACACTTTAACACGAAAGACAACCATTATTACATCCCCCACACTGAGCTAAAATTACTATTGCAGTATGAATTTCAGATAAGTTATGTAATAACTTATCATCATCATCAGTCTCATAGTCTGGCTGACCGTTGGGGCACCACCATAGACTGTATATAAAGTAGACGCAGTGTGTGTGACGTCATCCCATTGCCGTGAATGGCAGGACTTTTGAAGTCGCCAGTATGGGGAATGTTTCCAAATATGGAGCTAAGGGCGTGTCTTATACGGAAGCCAGGCCTTGTGTCCGCAAGCCGACGGCTAGGCCACAAGGCATAGTCCTCTACACAAGCACGTCTACGTAGGGTAAAAATATAGCCTTTTGAAATATGTACTCACCGATTGCACTCCTGGTGTGCCACTGTGCTAACCATAACATCTATGAACATAGCACTTCGCTGCCTGCGCCCCACAAACTATAGGTGTTAAAGAAATAATATTGACGGCAAATCTGACGCTTTTGTGAAATTATGACCCCCTCTCACACAATTAACCGATCATTATCCCACCTATATACATTAAAACATCAATAAGGAAAGATCTTTAAATAGGTTATACGGCCTGCTAAAATTGGGGTATTTCTATTGGAAATCCCAAAAGCACACCGAAGTCGGCATGCCGGCTGAAGCGAATGCAATGTCCACAAATTATATACAGTCTATGGGCACCACTGAACACTTTGCAACCAGTTCTCTCCATTTCACAAGCCTGCACCTTGTCCACTCTTGGATGATCTTTCCATTGCTTTCTCTGTCTTCCTCTCCTCCTTTCACCTGGTACTGAGCCTTGCAGGATTGTTTTTGAGAGTCCTTGGGATCTTGTGACATATCCGTAACATTTTACCAGTTTTCGTTTTTTTGACTATGGTTCAGATGACTTGTTTTATTCTGGCTTTCACTTTTTATGTGTTATGTGAAATGTATATTGCTGATGGAACATTTTAAAATACCTGAGGCTCCAATATATAAAAAAAATCATATAAAAGAATTAGGAGGCTGTGGACCAGATTCTCCCCTTTGAGAGCAGGAGCTGTAGGGGAAGAAAGAAAGACAGTATGTAAGAGAGAAAATGAGATAGACAAGAAAGGCTGAGTGGAAGAAAAAGGGGGAAGAGATTGCACGGTGAGTAAAGTCCAATTCACCCTGGATTTCTTTGACGTGGGGACCCCTGGAAAAATGCTTGAAATTGTGCCAAATAGGGCAAGGGTTATATTTGAATAGTTTCAAAAGGATTTAAAACTAGTTGTCCAAATAGAAATCAAGGTTGGACGGTCACCCCACATGATATTTTCACTCTTCAAATCATAGAAAAAGCCCAATAATCAACAGATGTAAAAGGAAAGTATTAAAAATGCATGTTATATTTTTACACGTGATATTGTTTATCATTAGTTAATAAAGTGTTTCGGACAGAAAAAAAACATGCGTCTCGTCTTTCATTCACATACATACATACACCAATTGCACTAGATGACTGCCTAGGGTCATCAGCTGTTCAGCCGTTGTAGACGTAAACTTTAATTGTAACATGTTCACTCACACTATTTACAACATCACCTAGTGCTTCACCCTTGTTATAGAAAATGGAGGAATATTATTAAATATTTTATTGCTTACTTGAATATTTTCCATGTATCACATGCACTATAACCTTCCACTGGCCACATTCCATACTTATATATTGAATGGAATTACATTTAGAGTGCTGGCATACCTCCAGAGAACCAAAGGGGCACCTGCAGAGATAAGCGGCCGTTTGTACACTTGTTGTGATATACAACAGTAAAATATGCCTGTGATATATGAACGGTAAGATGGTGGCTATTACAACTGACTGTGAGGACAAGATGTTAGAATAAGTGGCAGATTGCTGGCAGAGTACATAAGAACAATGAATCTGATTTGGAGTAAAGTTGGCAGAAGGAGACGACAGTCCATGTTCAAATTCAATCCATATATATCCATAGGCAGAGATGGGCAGTAACGCATTACATTTACTCAGTTACAATTTTTTTGTGTACTTTTTTACTTTTGGAGTACATTTTTCATGAGTTATTTTCTACTTTTACTCAAGTAAGTTTGAGGTGAAAAACAACTACTTTTTACTGAGATGTCAGTAAAAATTACTTGGTACACTAACTCTGCCTTTAGCGACACCCGTTGGGAACTGTTGGCACATATGTTGATGTCATATCTCTCGGGTGCTATCTCTCTCGCTCGCTCTCTCTCTCTAGGTGTCTTTCGCTCTCCCTCTCTCCCACTTGGTCTCTGTCTGCCTCTCGCGCGATAATTTTTTTTTCATTCATTTTTTGAATTCATTTTTTAAACTGAAAGTTACTCAGTACTTTCGCTACTTAAGTAACTTTTTTGTGGAATACCTTTGTACTTTTACTTGAGTAACTATTTGGATGACTACTTTTTACTCCTACTTGAGTAATATTTTGCTGAGGTAACAATGCTTTTACTTGAGTAATTTTTATGGCTACTCTGCCCATATCTGTCCATAGGTCGTGCTGCCATGAATGAGTGGAACATATATACACACTTTCTGTCTTTTACGCTTGTTTTCTTACACACTTGCTGCCCTACATTCTTATGTAACCTTAGGCAGCCTTAGGCTGTTTGCTGCCATATACGTTTGCTGCATACGCGCTTGCTGCAATACATGCTTGGTGCCTTATGTGTTTGCAGCCATACCCAGAGATGGCAAAAGTACCGGGATTTCTTACTTGAGTAAGAGTAAAATACATTTGTAAAAACACAACTCCTGTTTTGGTAAAAATAAGGACTAGAAGTACAGATATTTTTGTTAAAAATGTACTCACTAAAAGTAAAAAGTAATCGCAGAAAAAAGTACTTCTAAAAGTACAGATACTTGAACATTTTACTTAAGTGCAGTACTTGAGTATTTGTACTTCGTTACTTGCCATCTCTGGTGTGCTGCCATACACGCCTGCTGCAGTGCACACTTCCTGTACACACTTGCTGCCATACATGCTTGGTGCCATATGTCCTTGATGCCATACCGGCTTTGGGCCATACACGCTCACTTTCCCACTGCCATAGACACTTGGTACCATACACGCTTGATGTATTACATGGCTGCTACCATACCCACATGCTGCTATACGCGCTTGCTGTCTTACACGCTTGTTTCCATACACACTTGCTGTCATTCAGACTTTCTGTCTTACATTTTTGCAGTCTTACATGCTTGCTACCATAGACACATGCTGCCATCCACGCTTGCTGCCATAGACACTTGGTGCTATACACGCTTGCTGTCTTACACGCTTGATGCCATACACACTTGCTGCCATACACACTTGGTGCCATACATGTTTGCTGCCACATGTGCTTGCTGCCATACATTCTTGATGCCATATCTGCTTGTTGTGTTTGCTGCCATACACGCCTGCTGCCTTACACGCCTGCTGCAGTACATGCCTCCTGTCTTACACACTTGCTGCTATATGCCCTTGATGCCATACACACTTGCCGCCATTCAGACTTTCTTTATTACATGTTTGTAGTCTTACATGCATGCTGTCATGCACACTTGCTGCCATACACACTCACTGTCTCACACACTTGCTGCCATAGACACTTAGTGCTATACACGCTTGCTGTCTTACACGCTTGACACCATACACACTTGGTGCCATACACGTTTTCTGCCACATGTGCTTGCTACCATATATGCTTGGTGCCATATGTGCTCGCTGCCCTACATTTGTGCTGCCATACACGCTTGCTGCAATAGACGCTTGCTGCCATAGACGCTTGGTGCCATACACACTTGCTGCTATATGCGCTTGCTGCCATTTATGCTGGGTGACATACATGTTCGCTGTCATACATTTGTGCTGCAATACACGCTTGCTTACTTGTGCCCTGAGTTATGGGTTGTTAAGACAGACACCACATATACTAAAGCTGCAAACCAGTCTATGCTGCGATTTCATTGTAGAAATGTTCATGGTAGAAATGCATATTCTGCAACCTTGGGAAAGACTTTTAGAGAACTATCACTGTCGATGCGGGCCCTTCAAGAGATTGTTAGGGTTGCCATACACAACTTGTTGTTTAGTTTGTATGGAGTACAAGTAGGAACTGTTGGAAAATTCCCATTTCATTTTACGAAAATAACTAACAAAAGTCCAATGTTCAATGTGCTTTTGCCTCAATGTATAATCAAAAATTCAGCTTGGAGGTATGAATTTTAGCTTCCAAATATGTTTTAATGGTGAAAATTAGCAGCACGTTCAAAAGTTATTATTATTATTTCAAAAGCATCGAGAATGTTTGCAAAGCCGACGGTGCAATTGGAGGAGTGGTCACACACACACACACGCGCACGCGCATTTAAAAAGTTGAGCTATGAATTGATGAAGTATGCATGCGTATATTTTATTATTATTAATTATGCATTCAGAGGTCAAACCCTCGTGATTTAATTTGAATGACACAAACAAACTATGTTTTCCACGTGTGTGTGTGTGTGTGTGTGTAGGTATGTGTGTGTGTGTCGTTCAGACTTATGTGTAAATGCGTGTGCGGGTTCAGCGCCTTCAATTTGCCACATCAACACACCGTATAAGAACGGGGTACAACAAAGCCTGTTGAGGCGTTGTATTCATTGGGCGGTAGAGACCCCATTTTTGTGTCCGTTGTCCGCCGGACGTGCACAATCTTTTCAGAAGGCTCTGCAACTACAAATCTTTTACAGTCCCCGGTATTAATATTTCCTAGTAAGATGTAATTACCTGCGCCGGGGGTGGAGCCTGCGGAGCGCAGGTTGTTTTCACCCGCGTTGGTTTGCCCCCTCGATAACTGAAGAAGTTGAGCACAGATCTGGATGAAATTTTCCAGAGTTGTTGGAAATTAAATAAAAAAGAAGTGATTCTCATTTTGGTCCATTTCTGTAGCCTTTAGGTAACATTGTTCTGCATGAAAAGTGCTATATAAATAAAGTTTGAGCACGTTCTCCGTAGTGACGTCACACGTGTCTCCCACAGCTGCCGAGTCTCCCAAACGGCCGATGCCCTTTTTTGACCGGCGGTGCCATTTCCGATCACGTTCGTGATGTTTCAGAATTTAAACATGGCGGACGCGCTGCCGACAGCAACTTAACGCTGTCTGCTGCCCATCTTTGCATCAGCTTGTATAGGGCAGTGGTAACATACTTCACTTTGACGACAATGTCTTCTTTGCATTCTTTTTTTCAACCTGCAAATTGCACCTTTTTTTTTTTTTACATTTTTTTATTTTAGGTTACACTAGGTTCAGGTTTGCAATCTCTGAGTGCTTCTAGTTTAATTTATTTATACAATTCTAATATAAGTAATTCTGCATTGTCATCCATTTCTTATTAAACAATATAAATATGCTTGTTTATTCATTATATCCAGACTGCAGATATTTCAAGAAAAACATCATTAGAATGCAATTTCATTTAATCTTATGTATTTTTCCATAAATAGCCTAATCACGATATAAGTTTTTCATGCCTGGGACGTTCATAGTATAGAGAATGCTGCCCTAGGCTATGTATCTTGAGATTCATTGAAGATGACAAGGATTTAAATTGTGGCATCGATTTACGACTCACGTGACCTCATGGGACCTGTACAGCGTGGGGGGTTAGGGTTAGGCAGTAAATATGTAACAGAATGCTTGGGTCGCAACAGGCTACATGTAATTAGATTACAGTATTCTGATTTCAAAAAATAGTAATTGTAGCCTCTTACAACTACATTTTTAAATGTGTGATCAAGACTACCATCACATTTGCCTAGAATATGTGATACCCATGTCATTTTATAATCATTCCTTTATGAGAAATACTGTTTACTAAAAACTATTTCATATTTTATCATAGTTGGATGGCTGGTGAGCATGATAGGCAGGCATACAAATAATGAGATTGCAGTAAGATTTGTATCTGTGGTCCGCTCACAACCAGAGATAGCAAAAGTACCCAGATGAAATACTTGAGTAAAGGTAAAATAGATTTGTACAAAAACAAGTTGAGTAAGTTTACAAACTAGTGATCTACTTAAATCAACATAAAAAGTACAGGCTGTCAAATATACTCAAATTTATTTTCAAAAGTAAAAAGTAAAAAAAAAAAGATCCATTACGTCAGGAAGTAATCATTTCTTAGCTTGTTGTGTGTAAAAATACATTTTGAACAAGATGACACATTTATCTGTTTACATTATGCTCTGTTACCTAACGTGAATAGTTCTTGTAGATTGGTGTTGATGCGGATACAAATAGAGTATATCTTTGTGGTCTATAAAAAGTAACAAGTCTGTTTTTTGGAAAGTAAGGAGTAGAAACTACTGATGTCTGTGTTGAAAATTTACTGAGTATGAGTAAAAAGTCACCAGAGAAATTAATACTTCTAAAAGTACAAGTTACTTGAAAATTGTAGAGTACAGTACTTAAGCATTTGTACTTGGTTACTGGTAGATTGCGGTGTCTGTCTGGTGCATGATATTACCTTTTTTGCTGCTCTAAATAAATAAATACATAAATAACTATGTACAATAAATAACGTGAAAATACTAATAGCGTGCTGCGGGGTGGGTTTAGTTGGTTATGTAGGCTGACCATATGTCCTCTTTTCCCCGGATAAGAGGACTTGTCCGGGGAGGAGACACACAGAAGAGGCGGAGACACACAGAGCGAAGTTCAGTGAACACATCCACGTGCTGTTAGCAGCTCCCCCAAAATAACACAAAAAAATGCCAAAACATAAGGTCAGTTTCTAGACAAATTCCCCTGTTTTTGTCCTGGTCGTGACACATACGTATACGTATCTGTAGCAAATAAAGGATCCAGCGATCTGCGAGCCCACAGACAGCTCTGCGAGGGGAGACGTTCTCTGCAAAGTCGGCTACCTCTACTTTTTTTGTTTTGAGGCATTATTTGTGTACAGTATAGAATATACGAGAGAAAAGTTATTTTGAAGAATGGGCTACCTCACGTTTTAAGATATGACTCAAGAGAGTGATTTTATGTCGTTAAAAATATTGAATCTGAATGTTCATGCAGAACTTAAAAGCATAATTGTATGTGACTGATTCTTTTTTTGCATTGGCAATATACTGTACACATACGTAGAGGAGAAATGCTTGAATACATAATTTACAAAGCAACTTTGCATATCTTTATCACGTTTTCAGTATCCACAAGAGGTGAAGTAAATAATACGTCAATTTGATACCATTTGTTAATTAAAAAAAAAAAGTTTACAAAACCAATTTAAAAAAGGCCAATTTTTTTCTCGCTCGTGCACATAAGTGTGTCCTCTTTGGAGATTCTGAATATGGTCAACCTAGGTAGAGAGCTGGAGTTGTGAGTCGTGGGTTTGATTCTCTCCAACGACTATTTCGCCCATTTCTGCTAAAAATAAGATAATGGCCTGGCTGGAAAACATTAAATCAAATCAAATTTTATTGCACTTTTCATGCAGAGCAATGCAAAGTGCTTCACAGCAACACAACCAAAATACAAGGAAAAATATGACACACAATCATCCCAAGCTATTGATAATCAAGCAATAATAATTGAACCACTGCCTAATGGAGGACACCTAAGCTTCAGTGACTGTGGCTCCTCCCTTAATGGCCCATAATGAATGTCGGTGAAACTATGGTAATGTGTCTAACATTAAGTTCAACTGTTCAACACTACATTTCACTGTGTCACATTATCCAACTGATTGTCCCATATTAGGAAGTTGCAAAAAATGTCCCACATTAGGGCAATCCACCCTATATATACACACGTATGACATTATGAACTAGACGTGATCAGAACTAATGCCCTCTTGTAATGTGGTGGTGAAATAGAGTGATCTCCTGTCACTCTACTCCTTGTCCAAATCTCCTTGTCATCCTAGATCAAAGCATGTGTGAGCGTGTGTCGGCGCTGACTGACACGTCTTATAAGAGCCCTCCACCTGCTGCCCCCCGTGTGCTCCCCCACCTGACAGATTTATCGCCACGTGCTGGCCGAGGCGCCCACGTGTGTCCGTAGGTACAAACGGCGGCCGCGCCCGCTCCTGATCTCAACCGCTCCTGCCTTGCACCCGTGACCCTTGAACCTGCCCAATTCTAACCTCGCAGGGAAGTGTGCAAGTTCAAGGAGCTGTTAGTAAGCCACCACATTTTTATTTATTTTTAGAGACGTAACTGCTAAGGGAAATACACAAAATGTGTTGGAGACAAATGAGAGTCTTTAATTTTTATCAAAAACCTCTCTCTGGTACGTGTCAAATACAAGCAGTGACTGGTTGTGAGTC
>OMKY01059241.1:0-11882 GCA_900302395.1 Bregmaceros cantori | reverse complement strand
CTGCCAACTACGATGTCTGCCAGAGGACAAAATGCCTCAGGAAAACTCTCTGATGCCACCTGCTGGCGCTCTTAAGCCACTACCTTACATTATTATAACCCTAAAAGATATCATCGATCCAGAGGTTCAGCTCAGACCCTGTCCAGTATGACATGACAGATCTCAGAGTTTGATTTCCAAGCAGTACAATTTGCTTGCTGAGTTAATTGTGAAAACACCAAGATTAACATGTTGGTGTTTTAGTAACAAATGTTACTAAAACCTGTTCTGCATCCAACTTAGTCTCAAACTGTTGGGAATCAGTCTAAAAATTGTGCCCTGAATGGATCTAGTATGTAATTATTGTCCTTTTCCCTTTCCTACTTGAGTGCAAAGACTTGGGTTCATTTTTCAAAAGTACAACATTTACGTTGCGCTTATAATACTCAAGTCTAAAACATTTTTACCTGCACCAAGCAGGTTACGTTTTCGGTTGTGTTGGTGTGACTGTCAGTAGGATAACTGAAAAAGTTGTGCACGGATCTGGATGAAATTTGGTACAGTTGTTGGAAATTACATGCAGAACAAGTGATTAAATGTTGGTGCATTTCTGTAGCCTATAAGTAGCATAATACTGTAACCATACTTCATTATTATTAACGATCCCAGTGCTCCGTAGTGATGTCACTCGTCGCCATGTCTCCCATGGTTACGTCACCGTATCACATGATGCTCAACAGCAAATCATTAGGCTGTAGGCCAATACGGAAACAGGTGTGCGAGAGCGATAATTTCACATTCCAGACCCTTGGACAATTCTCCGAGATAACGAGTTAATGACCGTTGCTTACCATTGGTGCAACCTGAGCCTGTGTGTCTTTACGTCCAGCATTGATCTTTCTCTACTTAACGTGCGGCGTCTTCGTTGTGGTCCATCCGCAAAAATGGCCCCCCCTCTCCCGCTCCGAGCCCATACCAGCCCTCTGATTGCCGTCCCCCGTGGCCCAGGGGCCCTCTGATTGCCGTCCTCCGTGGCCTAGGGGCCCTCTGGTTGCTGTACGATATGGCCCAGGGGCCCTCTGGTTCCTATGTCCTGTGGCCGAGGGCCCTCTGACTGCTGTCACTCCCCCCAGCCCATGTCAGTTAACCCTTATAGACTAAAGAAGTGCAACTAAAGAAGATCCTAGAATAGAGGGCTCTATCGCAATCAGCATCGACATCGGTATCTGGATTGTTGTTGGGCCCCCCCTGGGCCCCCTGGATCCATGGGCCCCGGGGCGCCAGCCCCACTCGCCCGGTCGGTAATATGGCCCTGGGTAGTGGCGGTGTAGCAACAGGGTAGTCAGGCAGTCGACAGAGTCCTAGCAACTTCTTCGGTTGGATAATAATTGCAGTTGCAACCTAATAATTAAATTATTTTTTAATTTATTGTTTTTTCATCTATTTTAGCCACAAATGTGGCTATTGCAAATTGTTATAGTTGTAGGATATTCTAACTTTCAAAAATCATTTTCATTTATATGCAAAAAAAAAATCACATTTATGACAATTTCATACACAAATGATGTCAGCTCAACTTTAAGCATTTGCATAGTTGAATAAATTGCATTTTGCTCTGATTTGTCTATTCCTCAGGTATCAGTATCTGGTAAAAGGACTAAGGATATATGCTATCCAGTCACAGCTAATACAAGTTTTACTACTGAACAGACATCATTGTGTTACATTGTAGGTATTAGGATTCCAGAGACACTAGATGTTTTGGCCATGGCCTTGGCGCAGGTTTCCACTCTCTGAGTGCTTCTAGTTGATACTTTGACTTGTAAACGTTAGGGGGAGACCTTGTAGTATTTTTCACTAGCCTTTTCATTTTTTTTTCAGTACTTTAAACAACACTATCTCTTACGCAGGATTGCGGGACCCGCGCCACGATCACCTGGGTAAAGGCCTGGAGTGGGACCCGTCGGTGGACATCGGCCGCTCCATAAACTTTCCAAGTGAAGATGAGGACTCTTTTTTCGGTGATTACTGCTTACACCTTTTGTGTCTTCCTTGCCTTCGACTTCCATTCAAGTCGAGCGCTTGGAAGCATCAGATCTGTTTCAATTAGTCCCTGTACTGCACTAGTACCCAGAGATGGCAAGTAACGAAGTAGAAATACTTGAGTAATGTACTTAAGTATAATTTTCAAGTATCTGTACTTTTAGAAGTACTTTGACAAGGCAATGACATGGTAGGACTACAAGTATAGCGTGAATGAGTCAGAGGGCGGTACTCAGTAATGCATTGAGTGCAGTAGCAGTTGTTTTCATTTAGTTTCTGGGTGTGCCCCTCAAAAAATTTGCCTGTAAATTTAGGTTTTGTTCTTTGTACTTTATACTTTCAAAAATACTTTTGAGCATATTTTATAGCATATACTTTTTACTTTCAAAAATACTTTTTGAGTACATTTCTCAGGCTGTACTTTTTAGTTTACTTGAGTAGACATTTGGATCAGTACTTTGTAGTCTTACTCAAGTCAAATGTATTTTACTCTTACTCAAGTAAGAAATCCCAGTACTTTTGCCATCTCTGCTAGTACCCATGGCTGGGACATCTTGCTGGGAATTCCCTTTCTGAGCTCTTTCTTCTTCTTAATGTAAGTCTTTTGTGCATGACATTCTTTGACTCCTGGTGTCTGATTGTGCTCCTTTGCATTCTTTGTTGTAGCATTCAAACCTGAATTTAAAGTGAATTTAGCATGGTTTCGATCCCAGCTTTAGTGGATGTTGGTTCGGAGCAGGTCTTGAAAACTTTTTTTATTTTTATACGTTCCGTTCCGAATGGTTTCAGGGTTTTCGTTCTCAGAGCCGCTCCGCCACCAGAATATCAGTGCTGAACCGGTTCGGAGCGGAAATTTGCTCCATTCTCGGCGTTCCTTATATCGAACAATGTTAAATTTAGATATAGTTTATACAAAATATATTTGGTAGACTCTCAAACTTCAGTGCAACGCGAAAACCGGGTTTAAAACGCCATTGCGTTCACTTCCTCATCTATCCACAAGATGGAGCTCCAGATGCATGGGGCTTGGTGACTGACAGTGAAAGACTAGGATATGTGGAAATATATAGAGAACGGAAAAAAAAGTTTTTAACTGGTTTTCATAATGTTCCGTTTCTGTTCCGGAACAGTTGATGAAATCTTTTTTCGTTTCCGTAGCCGCTCTTCGTAAAATTCCGTAAAACTTGTGTGTGGCACTCATACTGATGATTTGGTTCTATTACTGACTCGGCTTTATACATAAAGAATCAGCAATCTTTTGAGCACTTTGAGGAGACGGAAGATGGCGCTACAAACAGTCAAGGCATGTTTTCACAACATAACATTGGCTATCATAGAAGAGCCTGGGTTATAATGTTCTAATTCTTATCTCTTAAACGATCCAACATGTAGGACAGATCAGAGGATTTCTTTGTTTATATTTCGTATAGCTCAGAAAAATGGGCGGGTTATTGCGCGATCGTTTTCAGTCCTGGCCAACCAAAATCAGAACTTGAAATCATCGGGGTTGAACCTCGGCCGAGCCCACCAGAATTATTTAGTGTGCGCTAGGACTCGCTTGGTGTGTTCACAACAACGGGCACCGCAGGGATATGCGTTCCATTTTGATTCAAACAACTTAAACCTGGGATAAATATGCAAGTCAATATTGACCAGTTAATTTGATTAATTATGAACACGGGTGTGGGGGTGTGTGTTGAAGTGGGTTCGAGAACTCCCTCTCCCCTGTCCAGTGAAGAAGGACCACAGATGTGGAGGAAACGCTCCCATTCTCCAGGATCTGATCTTCATGAAGACCATGGCAGAGTGGACTCGGTGGGTTCCTAACATACAGCCCAGAACTTGTTTAATCTGGCCAACAAGATTATTATACAAATCAGGGCTTGAACCAATATTTTTTTCCCACTCGGTTCGTTCCGAACAGAAACAGAATTATAACATTTACGGTTATCAGTTCCACCAACAAATTGGCGTTCCCGAACCGGTTAGAACAAAAAAATATTGTTCCCGGAACGGATAATTACGTTCCTGTCAGCTGTTAATGATATATAATATCTGTTAGGGCGAACCCACAAGTTGCTACAGAGACCCGCTGCCCGCTGGTAGCGCTCTACAGCCAACGTTTCGTGCCGTGTGGGCGCGAGCCCACAACAACCCGCTGCAGAATGTCCTGCAACGCTTCATATTTCACTGCTGCATCGTACATTTTATAAATACTCTTGTTTTATTTTTGAAGTTATCCCAAAGTGCACTCCTTTAAGAACAAAATAAAACTGGTATTAACCAGTTACCATTATTTTTAAATCACATTCCAGCGTCCACTTATCTGTAGCTTTTAAGAACAATATTTACTTGGTGGAATTAAAATGTGTGAATATGTTATGAAATGTAAAATATATTTAAAATCTAAGGGCATATATGTTTATTCCCCTTTATTTATTATTATCCCCATATAAATGTATGATGAATTAGTTGAAGTCTTTTATAAAAACTCCAAAGAATTCACCACTAAGCTTGATTTTATGATATTCACAAGGATCTTTGAACTTTCTCTTTTTTTCCGTCGATCCACTTTTATGTGACTACAGCGCACCACCAAAACATTTTCTGGACTCCTAGGTCATACTGCACACATACAACAGGTGGCACTATAGAGTAGAGTACTATTAAGAGGCTTCAGTAATCACATTCTTTTCACTGTGGTAACGCTGGTTCTAACGCAGCACCTCCATGAACCAGTGGACTTTGCGGAAGGCCACGTGAGGGCCTGGTTAAACATCCAGACCTCCACCCCCATCCTCAGAAGGACATCTTGCTCTCGGGCCGTCCAGACAGAGTGCCACGCCGCGATCCCGCCTCCACCCCCCATCCTACCTGGACAACACAGGTTTGCTTACAAAGTCCCTCACTGTGGGAAATTGTATGTGGTGGGAAGATGATATAGATAACTGCGACCGCAGGTCAGCAAAGGGCTTTAATACGCCATCCTTGTATTGGGATCGAGCGATCACGTGACTTGTGTTCGAGTCTGCTTCCAAACGCATCACATTGGTTGTGGAGGAGCTCATTATACGTAGTAGGAGCGGCCTTGAATGTCAACAGCCGCTCCCAGTTCGCATGTCAACCGGTGCGGCTGCGTGCACGTTCCATTAAGCTACAAGTTGGAGCCTCTGAGGTAATGCGGCCACCCCGTTGGTCCTTACGTGGTCACATGGTTCTACACGCAGCGTTGTGAGGCATCTCGGACGCACCAATTCGGTGCGAAGGAAACGCAACTCATTTCACAAATGTTTTAGGTAACTTGAATGGAACCTGAAAGGACCTGTGCTGAACACATCCTCGTCCCATCCGGAATGCAGACGACGGTAAGGTCTTGCCATGAAGACGGCGTCTTTTCGTCTCGTCGGATTGCGGTAAGGTTCTAAATGTAAATTGCGCGATGCACGATGATGCTCAGTAGCCTAACGCAGCAATTCCCAGGCATGTCGGGTCTCGGCCGTGCACGCCGTATGCGTGCAGAAATGTAAACAATGGCCCGTGTATCATGCAACTCCGCCTGAAACGAGGAGGTGCTACTCTTTTCTTTTTCTTTTTTGTGGAAGCAGGCTGCCACGAGTAACGTCACGATCTCGTTCCCAATAGGACAGTTAGATGCGGTATCCCCCTAGTATACCAAGTTCATCCCAACCAATAAGGGTGGTCATTTGATCATTGAGTAAACCCAAACTATTTCATTCCTCGTGTCAACTCATCAAATAGCAAATTACTTTCTTTCTTTCTTTTTTGATTCTTTATTTTCAAAAATGTATATTAAAGAACATGTGCAATTACGTGTACAAGAAAAAAACAATCATAATAAATAGATAAACAAATAAACAAATAGTGACGTATAATAATTTAAAAAAAAACACACTAAAAAGGAATAAAACAAACAACAAAACAGTACATAGTTAGAAAAAGGAAAACACTTTTTTAAATCCCCACACCTTTTTAACTATTCTTCAGTTATACATGATATAGTATGATTGGTAGTATATATATATATATACCTCATCAAGATCTGTTCTAACAATCTGTATATCTATAATAATTTCTCTAATAAGTATGTCCATTTTAATGTTGTTTGTTGTTCTTGGTCAGCAAACCTTCCAGACCACAGCTCCTCAGTGTGTACTGCCCTCCCAGCCCGGCGTTGGCCTGGCTGCTCCTGGCTGCCGTCTTCTCCCTAGCAGCGTGGCTGGCTCTGGGTGCTCTGTGGACCCCCTGTCACTACGGGGCCCGACTCCCGACAAGACACCTGATGCTGAGCTACGTCAACGGGCCGCCGCCCACCTAGAGGCTGCTGCTTGGAAACCTTTTCAAGCATTTAGACTTTTGGACATTACGGAGTATCAATGTTGCATTGATGTTGAATGCAAACACACACATGTTTTTACATACATCTGTTTATTTTTAGACATTTGATCATATTCTCACTTTATTGTGACACAGTCCATTGACACATTGTGTACGAAGTTGACCAAACATCTCGGTGTGAGTAAATAACATAATTTAATCATAAGAATATGATCACATGTCCAAGAAGAGAAACTGGCATGTTCCGATCGCCACGTGTCCGATCGCCGTGTGAGCCTTTTCATTCCCATCAAAATCCGCCCTGCTCCAGGTCATAAACCCCAAATTCACATATTTTTTAACAGTTTGTAAGTAAGGTGTATGCATTCTTCAGCTCTCATTAATTTTACCAGGTGATGATCAATTAATCATTTCCATGCTTCTAGGTAACGTCCATGGTGCCGTATCATGGCATTATTATTCCCCTTCAAAGTTTAATCTGACAATGGCACAAAATAAATATGCAAGCGAAGTGGGCAGTGATTACTGTGGTACAATTTTTACCCCATCTTGAAGTTAACATCGTAACACTCAAGCTCCAGTGCAGTTTGACATGATAATGTCATCTATGACAGTATAATTTGATACAGAGTTAATAGGTTGTTGGGCTTCGCTCAACATCTTGGTGTTGGAGCTGAGGAAAGATTGTGTCATAGCCCCAGCCTCTCAGCAATGTATGTGGAACATTGACAAGTGAAGCCTTGTATACAAGAGTCTTGCTTCCTTCAATGGATGAAAAAATGCTAATTTTATGCCACCACAGGTATGGCGTGCCAGGATACGACCAAACACTCTCAAACCAGCACAGGTTTTTGCATCGTATAGTGATGTAAACGGGTTATTGGTAAAGAAGCACTTAGAAATATTTCCATCTTTCTGTATAGTGAACAGGTTTGGGTAGTAATGGACTAAATGTGATTACAGCAGTGCTTTGAACCGATATTTTTTCCCCAATTGTTTAGTTCCGAACAGAAACAGAATTATAATGTTTCCGGTTATGAGTTCCACCAATAAATTGATCGTTCGTGATTCCTGAACCAAAAAACGGTAGCCAGAACGGTTAATTAATTTTGTTCCTGTCAGCTTGGCACAAGTTGTGCCAGGCTGTGTTTCAAATTAATGCGACGTTTGTCGCGGGCACGGCTAGGAAGGGAAGACGCATGCCGGCACAGACTGGCAGAGCAGCGGACACCGGACAGCGGGTGAAGGGAGATGGAAAGGCGCACGGCAGTGTTTGAGGAACAAAATAAAACCGGTATTAACTGGTTAACATCATTTTCAAATAAGTATTCCTGTTCCAGAACATAAAATGTTTCTGTTCCCTGGAGAATACAAAAAGTTCCCGGTTTTCGTTTCCGGTTGAACCGGTTCAAAGCCCTGGATTACAGTAATCGAATTACAAAAAAGTAACTGTATTCATTACAACTACATGTAGAAATGTGTAATCTTGAATACAGTTACCTTCGCCTTTTGGAGTTAACTTGCACTTTTATTATTTCTTCATGGAAATTATTTCAAATCAAGGTTGTTATTATGCCTTGTAAATGTGCATGCAGCAGAGCCTTTTACACAGCAGACTTTCATGATGCACAGCGACATTTCTAGAGCAACACTTTGCTCCAAAAACCAGAATTGAAATTAAAAATGATTGCAATTCATGGAAGTGTTGACTTGATAGTATTCAAGTTGTTTAAAAGTAATCTTGTACGGGTAATGTTGTAAGGGAATGTAGACCCTTAGTTTACTTTTAAACCGTGGTAATGGGATCATGTCACTGCTTACAATGTAAGGGATTACCGTACTTTTACAAAATTACTATCCCAAAGCTGGTCGTGCTAATGAAAGACTAGTTGACAGTGTGTCTATCAGAATGTGTGATATTTCAGTTTAGAGTCATTGTTTATTTGTTCTATATAGTGAAATGTATTTATACTCCTAGTATTGTTGAAGTATTTTAATAAATATTAATAAATTGTCTGAACTGTGATTTCTCTTTTACATGGTTGAGTAGATTACATGGAATCACGTTCCAGAAAAAATACAAAGTATTCACTACATTTATACAACATGTCATCACGATTATAGTTCTCAATGTTTACAGTTCTCAACATTTCTCAAATGGAGGCATTTATGATTTGAATTTATTGTGAAGCTGAATGAGATTAAGTTAAATGACCACATAGAAACATGACAGCCTCAGTGGTAACAGTGAGTTCTAACTTGGGATTGTTGTCTCGTGGTTACTGATTCAAGTCCAACATTGGGTGGTACAGTGTCTTCTTTATCTAGTGTGTTGCCTCTTGGGCGTGCATGTCAAACGTTGTTGGTTTGAGTCCTGGATGTCTCACTGCCCTTGTCATTTGCTGAAGTGTGAGATGTACAGATATGGGCAGAATAGCTATAAAATTACTTAAGTAAAAGTATTGTTACCTCAGCAAAATATTACTTAAGTAAAAATAAAAAGTAGTCATCCAAATAGTTACTCAAGTAAAAGTAAAAAAGTACTCCACAAAAAAAGTTATTTACGTAGCAAAAGTACTGAGTAACTTTCAGTAAAAAAGAGCTGGAGACCAAAAAAGAGAGTTCGAGGGGGAGAGAGAGACAGTGAGAGCACCCGCCCGAGAGGGAGAGAGCGAAAAAAGTTTAAAAAAATACACAAAACTGTACAAATTGTTACTGAAAAAAACAAATTGTAACTGAGTGAATGTAATGTGTTACTGCCCATCTCTGGAGATGTATATACATCATACATTCTACCAAGAGTTCAAGAGAGTCAAAGTCTTGATGCATCCAGAGAGTTGTCACTTGGACTTACATTTTAAATATGGTTGCTAAGTTCTACAGCCGTTTCCACCTCATGAATTATTGATGTGTGAAGTACCGGTAAAGTCTATTTCAGGAGAGCTGCGAGTTCCAGGGTGGTGGAGTGGTTAGGTGCTTAGCTGATGGGTTTTTGGTCCTTAATGTTGCTGGTTCAAGTCCTGTCACCACCTGGGTAATTCAGCAATGTGTGACTTCCGTCTACAAAATGTTTAACTAGTCTGTTATGTCCTGCTTACTCTAAAGAGTTGTTACTTGGACTCGGACAAAGACTGGTTTGAGCCTTGTATCCAGCACTAACCTTCAGTAGTGTTGATTGTGTGAGGTGAGGATAAAGTCTACTGAAATTCCAGAGAGCTCCTGAGAGTTCCTCGGTGGTTCTGGTGACGTGGGTGGTTCTGGCGACGTGAGTGGTTCTGGTGACGTGGGTAGTTCTGGTGACATGGGTGGTTCTGGTTCATGACTTCGACTCGTGGTTGGTTCGAGCCCTGCATCTCCCACCACCTTCTTAATTAACTAATTTGTGAGATGCAGATACATGCTAATTTCAAGTCTGTGTTGGTCCATATTTTAAGTGTCATTGGTTTGACTCTTGCCTCTGCTGCTACATTCTGAATTATTGATTAGTGAGGTGCAGGTAAACTAAGAAAAATTCAGGAGAGCTGTGACTTTCTCAAAGGTGTGGCGTTTAATGCCTTGGACTCTTTTTTTTAGTGATTCTGAATGTCTACAAATGAACCAGGGTGTCTTGTCAATGCTTCGATATGAATTTCATAACATGGTCTTGGTTGAAATCAATTTCAAAAACCAAGGGATCCATACAGTTGAGCACATGCGTCTGCAAAAACTATGAGGCTATATTAGTTAAGCTTGCAATGCATGCATTACAATTATCTTAATTTAGGGATGTCCAAATTTGGTTAATGGTTAATTGATTAATCCTTAACTCTTTTCAAATTTCCTTGGTGCTGCTAGATAATATGGTGCTGTACCATGCATAGCAGGACTCTGCATTACTCTGCATGATAATATACGTTATCAACAAGGTATCGACATGAAAATTAAAGTAGTAATGACGTTAATAATATACGCTTTTATTACAGAATGGTCATTAAACTATTGGGATATTATGGGCCAACTATGGACAGACGGAAGACATTCTTCTTCGCTTTGCAGCGAGCACAGATGGATTATATGTATTGTGAAATGTTTTGTGTATTGTAAGAAATTATTATTGTGGTAATTATTAACATAGCTAATGATTAAGCTAATGATTAATCATTAACATAGCTAATGATTAATCATTAACATCCCTAGCTAAAACAGTGCCCGACGACATGGTACCATGCTACTGCAAAAGCGAATTCATCTGGGTAAGATAGGGATAAATTGAGAAAGTGGAAAAGTGTCATTACTATTCTAATCACCTCAGGGATTTTAGTTCAAGGCCATCGAGAGAAGCCACTCCAAACAACCTTCACAAGCATTTTTAGAATTCTACCAACCTTGACCCTAGATGTTTCCAGGACATGTTACTCGTGTTAAACGTGTTCCTCACCTCAATTTAAAAAAGGATGCCCGAGAGACCGGGAGTGAAACTATCACTGCACAAAGGCTAACCTTGTGTGTCTCCATGAATCCTGTTCAGCATTTCATGTTAGGATCCGGTGTGGTGAGGGGTTACTTTTTTAGAAAAAAACTTGAATCAAATAATTTCTAACAAATTATTTGCTAGCAACTGCAGCTGTGGAAATTGCAATATAGCTTAAAACCGCCCTGAATTAAATAGATTAAAACATTTGGAAGTTATTTGTTGATTTAATTTGATTGACACTTTTTTAAAGTGATACAAAATGAATTGCCTTTTATTGTACTTATGGAATGCTTAAAATAATCACATAGCAAATAACTGTATGTGTTTTTGTTTTACATTTTTTAAATGTATTATTTAGTGTGATTTTAAGGAATTGTTTGAGTTGAACCAGACCAGAGGTGTGACTAGAGGAAAAGGTCTTTTCTTCCGCGGTCATCGGAACTCCAGGCCAACACGTCGGGTGGCCGCTCACCAACCTCTATTTGCGGGTGGCACCAAGTGGGAATGCGGGGCGTGTGCGGCCCTGCATGATTCTCAGAATTAACTCGACCCGGCTAGACAATAATTTCAAGAGGTTCTGTCGTTGTCTTTCATCTCCTACGAAGAGACACACCAAACCTACATTCCAGCTAATGAGACGAGTCGGTGAGAAGCATTCTGCATTCAAGAGATGATTTGGAAAGCGGAATAATTGTGTGTTCTGAGAAGACATTTGTTTGAATGTCTCATTCACATCTGTCATTACTATATTTCCATTTTTGGCATTGTAATCAGATGTGTTCCAGCTGTGTCTACGGACCACGGACTCCCGCTGGCGTGTATACGCATCGTCAGTGGCACCACCTGAGATGTCAGCAATTCGCTACCCGTTACATTAACTTGGTGTTTAGCGGCACCTGTTGGGAACATATGTTGGCGTCAAATCTCTCGCTCTCTCGGGCGCTTTCTCTCTCGCTCTCTGTCCCTCTTGGTCTCTCTCTCACGCGCGCTCTCTCTCTGTCTCTCCGTCTCTCACTCTCTCTGTGTCTCTCTCGGTCTCGGGCGCTCTCGC
>OMKY01059236.1:0-10097 GCA_900302395.1 Bregmaceros cantori | reverse complement strand
GGTGCTTGTGCATGCTGTTAATTCTGCACTTGGGTGGTTTTTGTTTGAGCACCGGTGGTGACGTCTCATTCGAATTGCACCCTGCTCGATCCCCATCGCGGTGTGTCTTAAAGGGTCCCGTACATATGGAATATGTAACTGGGTGGAGAGATAGTCTCTGATACGATAGAGAACGTTACGGTTACGGTACGTAACCATGGTTCTCTGAGTGAAGAGACTATCTCTCCAGCACAATTCCGCTTGGGGATTCGTTGCATCAAAATTTAATCAATGAGTGCGAGGCACCCAGGTGCCTTTATAGCCTCATTAGGCCACCTCCACAGGTGGTGTGTCTTAAAGAATTATCCACGTCACCTGACCCACGTGGGGTCAGTTCCCGTACATATGGAATATGTAACTGGGTGGAGAGATAGTCTCTTCACTCAGAGAACCATGGTTACGTACCGTAACCGTAACGTTCTGGAACAGGAACAGTTTTATTTTGTTCCTGTTGTGCGTTCACCACGACACGCAATGAGACGCCGGCTGCAGAGTGCTACCAGCGGGTCTCTGAAGCGGGTCGTTGTGGGTTCGCCCCGACATATGTTATATAGCATTAAACAGCTGACAGGAACGGAATTAACCTTTTTTAACCTCTTTTTTTTTGTTCTAACCGGTTCGGGAACGTCAATGTATTGGTGGAACTCATAACCGGAAACGTTATAATTCTGTTTCTGTTCGGACTTTGGAGTGGGAAAAAATACTGGTTCACTGGCATTGAATCACGCTGTCGCCATTTCCGTCTCATCTCTTTCAGTGGAAACTATTTTTTTTTTAGCAGCCAAGCAGCGAAGTTGTAAAGGCACCTTAAGTGTTTGTTAGTTTTTGTTATTATTTTTTTTCACTGAATTGATTCCTATGGTAGCCATAAAACCCTGCATAGAAAAATGCAAAAAAAAATGGCACACACATTCTAGTCAGTCTCAGCATTGCCCACAGCAATTTCCATTAGTCCTAGAACCATCAGTCCGGTTTTCAAAAACCAGGTATATACTATATTCCAATGTACTATATTCCATCAATCCCGCCAGGATACACGCCACAATTTTGAATTGTGTGCAAATCAGTTAAAACGTTACTCCCTCGTCCTTCTAATTTTGAGCGATCACTCTGAAAATTGGCATATAGCATCTCTGGACTCAGCCTCACAAAACGTGTTTCCCCTCGCCGCTTTCCCCTTTTACACTAAGCCTGTCAAATTTGTCAATAAAACAAGTTCAACAACATCAATCTTGGGACATCGACGTGGGACAAACATTGCACTTCAATATTCAGGTGGGAGACCATAAAATATCGTTCCGAGAGCTGCAACTGGCTCGGAGGTCTCAAGTTTGAGAGCCCAGCTGCAGAAGTTTCTGCATGCCTAGAGCATTTTGTTAATGATGGGTTCTAGAGGTGCAGCGATTAGTCGTGTAACGATGAATAATCTTTAAATTAATAAGTTAATCGACAACTAATGTAATTATTAATTGCCAAGGAATTCAATCACTGTTCTTGTCAGCAGTTTGTTGCTGACATCGCCACCTATTGGTCAACACAAATTTGAGGTACTTGATCATTTCTGAAAATAAATAAATACATAAATGAATAAATAACAATGAAGTTAATTAAATAATAATACGCCTTTTTTATTGTACGTTTGGTTGCTAACATAAACCAAAATTGACTACATTTGAAGTTGAAAAGATTACTTCCTGGGTCACTGTGAATATATGTTTTAAGAGTAAAAATACCCAACCGATTAATTGACTGATCGTTTCAATAATCTGCAGCTAATCGGAATTATTGAAATAATCGTTAGCTGCAGTCTTAATTGGTTGCTAGAGGAGTCTGTACTTTTCTTCTCACACTTGCTGAACCAACAAATAATTTCCCCCTAATGGATGAATATAACGTAAACGTACTTTATTTCGCCACAGATACAGTGAAATTCATCCTCCGCATTTAACCCATCCCTGAGGAGCAGTGGGCAGCCGCGTGCGCAGCGCCCAGGGGCCAACTCCAGATTCAGTCAGTGCCCATGCCAGGGGCACTGACTGGAGCAGGTTAACTAGAACATGTTTTTTGGTGGTGGGGGAAACCGGAGTGCCCGGAGGAAACCCACGCAGACACGGGGAGAACATGTAAACTCTACACAGAAAGGACCTGTCCGGGTTGGGATTCGAACCCAGGACCTTCTAGCTGTGAGGCAGCAATGCTAACCACTGCGCCACCGTGCTGCCCAATATAATATAGAATATAGTATGTATCTATTTATCCATCTGAAAAGTAAGCTAGGTAAGCGTTAGCAACACAGCACTGAGGTCAAACAGAAAACATGTTTTCTCTCTTATCAACAGCATCGGAACATCTGGCAGGCTGCAGCGTTTTCCGACAGCTATACCAGCTCGGAGCATGACATGGCATTCCAAGCGTCGGCTAGAATGTTTGGCCCTCGGCCAATCACACATGAGATCATCCGCTGTGTCCCCGCCCCCCTCTTTGGCAGCCGTCCAATCGCATGTGATGCCGCGCATCGGGTTCCACCTACTCTGGCGGTTGGCCAATCGCGGCAGAGGCATCCACCCGCTGTGTGTTTGGCGTCCAATAAAACATTTCTGTTTAAATATTACATTTTTATTTTCAATGATATGTCAACAATTTGCTACTCGTTACATTAACTCTGCCTTTAGCGACACCTGTTGGGAACTGCACATATGTTGATGTCATATCTCTCTCTCCCACTACCACTCTCAAGCACTCCTCTATCTATCGTTCAATTACATTTTTAAAAGATAATTTTGTCATGGGTGGCGCTCCGGCGCCACTTGCTGTTGCCTGAGACTTGCGGCTAGAGGGCGCTAGGTCCTTAATGCGCTGGGCGCCGTCTCGGGCGGAAGCCACGAAGAAGAGTAGTGCTAATGCTAACGACTAGCAGCTGTGGCTTCACTATTTAGCCAGCTATTTCGATGCCGATCGATCTGCTGGCATTATCATGGATTACCAAGAGGCTGAGTATTGGTTTACTTATCTCTAGTTAACTACTCCGCCTCTTACCTATGCGGTTTATGGGTTTCGGCCGGCAGGCGGGAGTTTATGTGGTAATACGATCCTTTCTCCCGCCTGTTCGTGCGTAGCTTTCTCTAACAGGCAACCCATAGCATGCGACTCAAAACATTCCATAGTCTCCTATCCAATACTTTATTGGGTAGGGGCCAGCTCCTGTGATTATTCCACTCGTCGAGTTGTGGCCGTCTTTGAGCCATTACTACTCGTACGAGTTCCATCTGTGAATATGAGGCTAGCTGGTACGCACACAGTCGCATCTTCCGCTTGTCTGTTTAGAACTAAATTCCTTGTGAGTCCAATACTACTCACGTTCTTCAGCCAGTATCTCTGGCGTATTTATGAGAGTCCTGCAGCACTCTCTGTGGGCTGAATGCCCAGTTGGCATTGTATCCAGTAACACCAAGCACGCACCATTGACATGCAACCACACACACCCAACTCCTATCTTGCATGTTTTATGCTAGTTGTAAAACAACTACCACCGCAATTCATAACAAAAACATGGCTATTACATATTTTGGAGGAATTTTTAATCCTTATATTTTTTATTTATTTGAATGTGGAAAAAAGATATATGGTATGGTTGATATGGTTCATTTTCATTTATCCCCGAGAACAATAGACAAATTTACAGTTGTCAAAAACAGCAGCACTCAACAGCACAGCACAAGGCCATACATAGACTTACAGAAGCATAAAGCACAAGCAGAAAAAGCGCAAAAATGGCGAAATACAAGAAACATAGATAGAAATCAGGGGCAGAGCTAGCAGTGTTCAGTGTAAAATTTAAGAGAAGCTGGCAGAAATTACCTCCTGAACCACTCATGATGGTGGTACAATTGGAGATGGTGTTACGGTTCCTGGTGGTAGTTATTAGAACTACCATTGAACATGCAAAATGGAAGTAAGGATGTATGGATGCATGTTAAAGGTGCGTGCTTGGTGGTACCGCATACAATGCCTACTAGGCTTTAAGCCCAAGGAGAGTGTTGTTTGAACTCTCACAAAACGCCAGAGCTACTGGCAGAATAAGGTGAGCATGAATGGAGACTCACAATAATAATTTAGATCAATACAGACAGACCTCGATTCGATCGGGCCGACCAGCTGACCTCATATTACATGATGGAATTAATTTGTACGAGTGTATAGCGACTCGAGACGATCGCTAACTCGTCGTGCTTTAATCACAGATCAACCGACCCTTCTCCAAACAATGATGGTTGGAGAAGAGTCTACGCAGTTGCTGAATTGACGATAGCAAAACACATGTACAGACGGGTGTGGAAATGATCGCATTTAGCATTAAGACCTGCCTGTCAGCAGAAACCATAACCTCTAGGTTTTAAGAGGCAGACTGGTTAACTATTGGATGGTCAAATAGCATGATACTCAGCCTCTTGTCCAAGCTAATGCAAGCAGGCCGAGTCGAAGACTGCCTGCTGTATAAATAGAGGAAGCTACAGGTGCTAGTCATTAGCATTAGCTCTTCCTCGTGGCTTCCTGCACCACAGATAACAGATGGCAAAAGTACCGGAATTTCTTACATATTAAGTGCAATTGTTCTCAGTTCATTACCAAGTATTAGCATTACCATGTAGTCCTACCATGTCATTGCAGAAAAAGAAAAAAAGAGAAGAAAAAGAACCTGTTTTGGGAAAAGTAAAGAGTAGAAGCACTTATATTTTTGTTAAAGATCTACTGAGTAGAAGTAAAAAGTTCTCAGAGAAAAAGGTACGTCTAAAAGTACATATACTTGAAAATTCTACTTAAGTACAGTACTTAAGTATTTGTACTTCATTACTTGCCATCTCTGCAATTAGCCTATTGCTGAAAGAGCTTGAAATATGTCATGTAGGGAATGGCCTTCATAAGACAGGATGGTGTCAAGCTTGGTCCCCCCTCGCGTGGCAAAAATGACATCCAGGGTGTCAAGTGGGAGGCCAACCCTTTTGTTCACAGCATAGAACAGAACTAGCCATGATGCCTTCATACGAGACATTTAGAAGTGTCCTACTGAAGTTAAAAGACCTTAATTCTCTAACATGGAACAGGCTTGGCTTTGCTTTTTACCTGCACCAAGGAGGAGCCCGCGGAGCAGGTTATGTTTTTGGTCATGTTGGTTTGTCCCCTCGATAATTGAAAAAGTTGAGCTTGATGAAAATTTCAGAGTTGATGGAAATGACAAAAAAAGTAAGTGATTAACTTTTGGATTTCTTTTTTGCATTGCATTTCTGTAGCCTATAAGTAACATAATAGTCATACCTCATTCGCTGTTGTCCCGCAGCGTTTCCGATCGGATTCGGGATGTTTCGGTATTAAAACATGGCGGACGTGCCGCCAATAGCAACTTTTGCTGTTGGAAAAACAACAAGGTTGTCTGCCCCCCATCTTTGCATCAGCTTGTATAGCGCAGCGGCAGTATACTTAACTTACGCCAACGTCCCAAGTTCAAATCCTGTCGCAAGCACTTCTTTGGGTCTTTTTTTCAACCTACAAATTGTGTTTTTTTTGTTTGTTTTTTTATTTTATGTTGGACTAGGTTTAGGGGTTAGGTTTAGGGGTTAGGTTTAGAGGTTAGGTTTAGGGGTTAGGCACAGGTTAGCTATCTCTGAGTGCTTCTAGTTTAATTATAGAATCTGTGTTTGTTTTCCAGTTCAACATATTGTTGAACAGCATGGACACCCAGATATTTATAGGATTGAACTTCTTCAATCTCCCCCTTCATTGTGACAAGCGAGATACTCATTTCCTTCTTGGTTAAATTGATAATTATTTTGTTTTATCAACATTCACGGCTTACATCACTAGTGATATGAATTTCAAATCACTATTTAAATAAGTGGTATTTACTCATGAACATAATTATTTATTATAGACATTGTGGAAGCAGATGCTATACCAGACATGAGTAAACTATGGCCCACAGGCCATATAGGGCCTGTTTCTTTTTCATGTTGGCCCACCAAGCTTATACAAATTATAACTGATGTGTATTATTAATTATTTCCCTTTATACTATTTCCCCCTGCAATGCCCTCATTCACCAAACAAATGATGGGCTAGTCCAGAGTTAGGGCCTTTCTCATTTGGTTTTAGCAGAGCAGCTTTGGTCCAGGCATACATGATGAATGCATGTATGCCAGGGCGAATGTGAAGTTTGTTTGTGGGTGACCCACAAACAGACTTCACTCAAATCTATCCTTGGATCTATTCTATCCTGCCACAACAACACAAAGTCCAGACACAAAGGACTGGTCTCACTGTAATGCGACTTTCTCAACTGTATAGTGCACTCACTTATAGTGCACTCAACAGTAACGGCCGAGATTTCGGACACTAGAGTTGGTGCCGTCAAAATTATTATAACATATCATTTTTAAAAATATTATTATAAAATTCAACAATCATCAGAAAAAGTCAAAAGTACATACATTTATAACAATTTGCTGCAGTCGGTCGCTTTTTACTCCGGTCGTGGCATTTTTAAAACGCAATGCATTATGGGTTATATTGTGATGTCACATTGGGTCTGGGCAAATCAGACAGACGGCGCCTGTATATGGGGCCGACCAATAGAAATATCCAAAATGAGACCTGGGTGACTCGAGATGTGGGCGGAGTTTGGTTGTCACGCCTCCACGACGCTTGTCCCACTTACTGCGATGTGATTGGATAACACGATATGATTCACACTTTTTATTGATCCGTTTTTTTTTTTTATCCTGGTTTTACCAGACACAATGATCTTTCTAATCGCGTGTGATGCGTGGACGATTTGTTGGCTCTGGCTTGCCAGGCAAGGCTCTGTGTGTGTCTGTGCAGGAAGATTGATCAGTCAAAGGGCTGTGGTTGATGGAATTTCATTGATCATTGGGGCATGTTGACTACTGGAATTCGGGAGAGGTAAAAGTGCAATTAAAAATGTCACTTAGATCCAGGGCTTGAAAACGAAATCATTTTTTAAACGTTCCGTTCCGAACGGTTCAGGCAGGCCTATGTTTAGCGTTTTCGTTTTCGGAACTGTTCCGCCACCAAAATATCGCAAAAATTCGGTTCGTTCTTAAAGTTCCTTATATTGTGCAATTTTAAGTTTAGATATAGTTTATACAGAATATATTTGGTGGACTTCAGTGCAACTGTATTAATGTGAAAACTGTGTGTTCACTTCCTCCTCTGTCCACAAGATGGAACCCCAGATGCATGGGGCTTGATGACTGACAGTAAAAGTGGACGGAAATAGTCTCCCAAACATAGGATATGTTACAATATATAGAGAACGGGAAAAAAACGAAAAAAAACAAATCCTTAAAATCAGTGAACCATTCTCTACCCCCAGAACATTATTATTATCTTGTCTTGTCTGTCTGCTTTGAATTGTTTTAAATATGCTGCGTGTGCTGTGATCACAGATCAATCAAACCAGCATCACAATGAACTTTTTGATGTTGGTGGTCTCCAATGATCAGCACAGTTGCCTTTTGATGAGTTCATATGGTGTTCATTTGGTGTTGATTGGAAATGATAGGTTGTAATTGGACAATTTGATTGGACAATTTGACAACATGTTGCATGTTTCAGCCCTGGCATGTCAACTGTGCCGTTCGTATGATCCGCCTGCCGTGTGATGCAGGGTAAATTTACAAACAGCTGGATCAATGAATTAATTGATCAATTAATACAATAATTATAGTCATGTCTGTGTTACCCGTGGCACTTGCGCCACTTTCCAGAGATTAGCGATAGGGGGCGATACTGCCGTGTAAGGCACTGGGCACTGGTCTCGAGGAAGAGCTAATGCTAACGACTAGCACCTGTAGCTTCCTCTATTTATACAGCAGGCAGTCTTCGACTTGGCTTGCATTATCTTTGACCATAGGCTGAGTATCATGCTATTTCACCATCCAATAGTTAACAACGCTGCCTCTTATAACCTAGCGGTTATGGTTTCTGCCGACAGGCCGGTATAATGCTAAAAGCGATATTTTCCACATCTGTCTGTACGTATGTTTTGCTATCATCAATTCAGCTTACCATAATGTGCAACTCAACTACTGCGTAGGCTCTTCTCCAATCCTCATTGTTAAGAGAAGGGCCGGTTGATCAGTGATTAAAGCAGAACGACGAGTTGGCGAGTTGTGACGTCACGCTTCCAAAAATTCTGCCCAAATGGGCAGAGGCACTTCCTCCTTTCAGGAGGTAAATGCGGCATTGTTTACATTCCTTCACGAGTGCTGCTGCCGACATGCCTGAGGATCGCTGCTGCGTTAAAGACTGTGGACCATAATCGCACAAGAAATCTGAGTTACATTTCTTTCATATCCCCAAATGGAACCCCAAGTTACCGCAATCCGATGAGTTGAAAAGATGCCATCTTGCTTGGCTGTTTTGCTGTAGGGCAAGAAGGCCATCGACTGCATTCCGGACAGGACGAGGGTGTGTTCACTAGATTTCCATGAGCTCCTCCCAAAGACGCATTGCAACCAATGCTCGATGCGTTCAGTAGCAGACTCAAACACAATTGACGGAATCGCTTGTCCCAAATTGGTATTTGACAAGCATGTTACATGTCCACATGTGAGATGTGGGGCTCATTAGTTGTGGTCGGGGCCACTAGTTTCAACACCTGTCCCTCAACTTATGCCCCACCCCGCCGCCTCCTATCAGTAACAGAGTTGTGTATGTCTTGAGACATAAAATCAGACATTGTCAGGCAAGTAGATGATTAAAGAAACAACGTGACCTCCCCAGACAATAAACAGGAATACCCAATCAGAATTAAAAATTCCTCGGGGCGTGCGGTGACGGAGCAGTTGGAGAGCGCTTCCCCCAGACCGTAGGTCGAGCAGTGCCGCAGGTTTGAGTTCCCTGTCTGGCTTTTCTGCAATGTCTCCCCCCAGACTCTTCATCCCAGTTTCTGATTTAATCCTGGCACTATCTCTCTCAATGAAGAATTTAAAACGGCGCTTGCGTCCCCACCCCTCTCCCAAAATAAAGAATTTAAAAATTCTTCAGGTTTGAATTCGTCATGGTTTCCAAATGTGAGATGGCGACAACACATACAAAAGCACAAGTTGACTTTGCAACTTTGTGCCTCCGAAGCTCCGGGGCAGCTATGTAGAGCTGCGCGGATGGTAGTCGACTGAGTTCACCCGCGACAACCGGGGTTGAGTACAGCTGTAACTGTCGTCCACTCGCTCTCGACATTTGTTGTGCGGGTGGGTGACAAAAGTATATGTGCAAACACAGGAGCTGGAACAAGCATTCGCAGATGACACCATTTGTAAGAGATTGCATCAATTTTGTGCGGTTGAGCGATGCACACCTCCATTCAAAAGAGGACAAGGGAGATTGACAGAATGTTTCTAGACAGTTGAAACTTCATGTAAACAACAACGCATGCTGTTACCCACAAACACTGCCCCCTTTTGGAAGGCAGAAGTTGCTATTCTTTTTGGGGTACTCTGACAATCTCATTTCTAATAATGGAGGGGAAAATACCACGTTCTTTTCCTAGAAATGATTGAACATTATTTTGTCTATTTGCATTGTAATTTCATAATAATAGATTCATAAAACAAGGTGTCTGTAGCCAATGCGATTGCACATTATGTTTGTTTGTAGGTGGTTATCATGAATGTTTGTGTGCCCAGATATCTGTGCAGTGTGTGTATTTATGTGTGCAATGTGCGTGGGTGTTTGTGTGCTGTGTGTGGCCGGCAGTGTCAGTGTAAACGTGACTTTGTGTGCATGCATATGTGTGCGTTTTCTTGTGTGCAGGATGACCGCGTGTGTGTGTGTGTTCATGCAAATACACGTATGTGTCTGTTTGTGTGTGCGTGTCTGTACATGTGTGTGTCCATGTGCCTCTTTCTGCCTGTCTCCAGTGAACTGGATGTGTGTTCTCAGGCGTGGTAGAGTGCAGGCGTTCACTGCTGATGTGTCATTCACAAATGAAGTACTCAACCTAACCCAATGTTGGCCTTTTTATCAGCTGAGTGACCTAATAT